>CM076570.1:460394545-460532368 GCA_034641835.2 Pinus albicaulis | reverse complement strand
GCATCAGGGTGAAATGATCATTTAAAAGCACGCATCATAATAATATTGAAGTCAAAGTGATGAAGGTAGATGTTTTATTTGACATTATGTCATAAGTTGATATCATAGCAGTAGATCTCATTGCCATGCTTGGAGTAAATTTTCATGATCATAATATTCCATATCCATTAGGATATATTAAAAAAGCATGTAGAGATTGAGGTATTGAAATAATTTAACATTAAATTTATTGTAAGTGTTAATTACATTGATGAATTAGAATTGGATGTAGTACCCCTTGACATATGTGGAGTAGTGTTTGGAAGTGGGAAGTATTAATGTGGAACGAAATTCACACGGATGGGAATATGCCACCGTTTTATTCAGGACTGTAGAATGGATTGAAGCATCACAAAGGGAACTGAGGCACGGGGGACAAACACCACAATCACGACACCGAACATGTATATTTTGGATTTAATATTCATGTAGATAGAAAACCAATATAATCTTATCAGGGAAGGAAAAATTTACATCATCTGTGTACACAAAGAAAAGTCAAGGATAAGGTTGATAAGTCCCAAAAAGTCAAAGATCTCATTGGCAAGAGCCAACCACCTCAACAAGTTGATTAGTTCTAATAAGGAATATGTTTCACATTTTTTAAGAGCGGATCAATCATATGATGAATTAGTAACAATAAAGGGATCCCTATAGGGGTATATTAGAGAGCATAAACATGAGTTGGAAAATTTCTTATAAGCGCCAAAGGAGTGTTCTAGTTGATTATAAATCAATACAATCCACTTCAAGGGTGAACCTATTTTTACATTGAATACAATGTATAAGACAAGGGAGGTGATCCCAATGCTAGGTCTCCTTGGTATATATATAAGAGGAAATGGGTACAATTATAATAAAAAGTTACAATGTAAGGTTTTTTATGACCTACTAATATAGCAATGGAATGATTTCGGTAAAGATAATAAAATTATAATTTGAAGTATTTCTTGGAATAATGATTATTTTCAAAACAACAACAAAAATGTATTACAAAGATGTTAGGTTGCAACTTTGAAAATATTTACAACAAAGTCAAACATAATATGGTGATATATATGCACTTTCTAGGAAATAAAAGACAAAAGATTTACCATGTGCTATTACAGTCATACAATATAATTAGGTAAAGGAAGCAAAAATAAAATGAAAGAAATTTTTTATCATCAAAACTAAATAAATACAAAGAGAAAATAAAATACCAACAAAGAATGACTATCTATAAAGTGAAAGAGTAACTATTGCACCTAGCCAACCAGAGGCTTATTAAATTCAATCCATACAGTATAAATTTCAATTATATAGAACCTATGTAAATAAGAAATTTCAATACTCACCATACTAAAAGACTTCAACCACACTAAAGCATAATATGGTGATATATGCACTTTCTAGGAAATAAAAGATAAAGGATTTACTATGTGCTATTTCTGTCATAGAATATAATTATGTAAAATATTATTAGGTAAAAGAAGCAAAGATAAAATGAAAAAAATATTTTATCACCAAAACTAAATAAATACAAAGATCGAACAAAATACCAACAAAGAATGACTATCTATTCAGGAATTGAAAGAGTAACTATTGCAACTAGCTAGCCAATCAAGGCTTATTAAATTCAATCCATATAGTATAAAATTCAATTATATAAGACACATGTAAATAAGAATTCCAATACTAACAATACTAACATACTTCAGCCACACTAAAGCATAATATGGTGATATATGCACTTTCTAGGAAATAAAATACAAAAATTTTACTATGTGATATTTGCGTCCTACAATATAATTAGATAAAAAAGCAAAGATAAAATGAAAGAAATTTTTTATCACCAAAACTAAATAAATACAAAGTACAAATAAAATACCAACAAAGAATGACTATCTATTCAGAAAGTGAAAAAGTAACTATTGCAACTAGCGAACCAGACGCTTATTAAATTCAATCGATACAGTATAAAATTCAATTCAATGATATAAGTTAAATAAAAAATTCCAATACTACACATATTAAAAAACTTCAGCCACGCCTTTCACAAACAAACAGTTGATATGCTAATAAGCCCTATGATGAAATGCTAAGTCCTATGATTTAATTTTAAATCTCCAAAGTAATGCTAAGTCCTATGATTTAATTTTAAATCTCCAAAGTAACGACAGACAGAATAATCTCATCATAGTCCATAGGAGAGTGTTGGGGCCTCTTAATAGGAATGACACTCCACTCTCCTGCCACTTCTTCCTGCGATAATTCTGCTCCACATCCTATACGCGGAGGCTTCCACATGTAAAAAACATTATCACGGGCTTTACCGTCCACATATAAACGACTTTTACCGTGCAAATAAGCACTAAGAAAAATTCTGTCACGCCACGCTGTGCAACACGTAATCTTTCCAAACGTTTGTGGAAGATAACCCACTGCCCTCCAAACGTTTTCCCTGGAATCATATAACTTCACGGCGCCGTCCTCCTCCTGGAACCAATACAACACTCCGTTGAAAGAAGCAGCAGCATATTCTTTGGGTACATTGATTTCTCCGTTGCGATCTGTCCACATATTCACAAGTGTGGCCCACGTCCCTTTTTCTGGATCGTAAACTTCCGCATCCATCTCCAGGTCACCACCATACATATTACTGAAACCACCAAAAACGAAGAATTTCCGGTCAATAAAAGCACCAATGCAGTAAGCACGCGGTTGGTTCATAGGAGGAAGAAGCTTCCATTCGTCTTTCTCTACGTTGTAAACTGCTGCTTCCCGGGCAGTATTCCAGCCGAATTTCAGTCCTCCGGCAACATAAATGAGCCCTTCCGGGGAAACAGAGAAAGCGGTAGTGGCTGCTTGGAGCGGTATGTCTCTGCCAAGGCTCCACTTACCACATGAAAAATCATAGATGAAAACAGTATGTTGGACGCCTTTGGGATTCTGTCCGTATATAAAAACAAGCTTTCGATTGACACGAAGGCAGCGGCAAAGGCTTAGCATTGTTTTAAAACGGCCAGGGAAGTGGGGAATGGGAGGAAGTTGTTCCCAGGTTCCTTGAACAGGGTCATACACACTAATCACCTCTTCTATATGGTCACCATGATATTGCCGGTACCCGAACAAACATATACAGTGCTGGGAAATACCAAACTTTTTTCTATCTTCATAGAACTCCGGGCTCTTCACCACGGCCCGCCAGCTTCTACATACGGCTGCGAGGTTGGGGTGAGATGTGTAAGGCACTCTTAGCAGACATTCTCTAATAAGTTCTGGTGGAAGAACGTCCATGATCAATGATCAATGATCAATGCAATGCAGCAAGTCCCCACTAAGCAACTGCAGTATGAAGATGAAACTAAGCGATAGAATTGCAAGTTTCGCCGATTATCGGTTTATATACTTGAAGTCATGAATGAAATGATAATCTTCAAGTCCGCTCATATAGCCTTGAACCTCACATCCTCAAGTCGGCTCAAATAGACTTTAAGAAGGGGGTAATGTCAACATCACGTCTACAAATTACCAAGTTACCTATTACTCGGAATAATTAAGGGGTAAATTTTATTAAATTAAATGTTTCTTAAATTAATTAAGTATTTTTAGAAATTAATGTTGGGCAATCAAAAAATTATGGATACTTTTTTAATCCATTCAACAGCTGGCTAATGTAATAATTATCCCTATTTTTAACCGAAAGTTATATTTAGGAACACTCGTAAAAAAATATATAATGAATAAATAAAAATATAAATAAAATGAAGGTATGGTAAAAAATAAAATCTATTTTTATACTTACTCCAGAAGTATGGTAAATAAGTATAACAATAAATAAACTAGAGGTATTGTAAATAAATGAAACCTATTTTTTTATTTACTCCATAAACTTCTTTATATATTTAAGAAAAAACAAAAAAGAATTTTTATTTAGGTGAAGCCTATGGGCCAAATACCATGGAACAAATTATTATTAATACCATGGGCCAAATACCATGGAACAAATTATTATTAATACTGTGAGCTAAATACCATAGGTCAAATACCATATTTAAATAAATAAATATTAATGAGGTATACATAGGTATGGTAAATAAATAAAAATATAAACAAACGAGAGGTATTGTATAATAAATAAATAAACCCTCTTTTTATATTTACTCCATAATCCTCTTTATATTTATGAACACTAAAAAAGAATGTTTTACTTAGGTGAAGCCTATGGGCGAAATAACATGGGCCAAATTATTATTAATACCATGAAAAAAAACAATATCAATTGTATTATTATTATTATTATTAAATCTAATATTCATATTAATATATTATAATATTAATATTATTAAATTTAATAATGTTGGATTAATACGATATTAAATTTCTTATATTATAATATATATTAATATATCATGATATATATTAACCCTAGATGTATATAGGAGGGAAGAACAAATCCATAGAGTGATAAAGATGGAGAGATAGGGGGAGTGACAAGGGAGAGATGGAAATAAACTCAATGAGAGGGGAGAGGAGGAATGCAGAGAGAGAGAGGGAGATGAGTGAGAGAGATAGAGAAAGGTAAGAGATAGAGAGGGAGGCATAAAGATGGAGGGGGGAGAGAGAGAAGGAGAGAGGGAGGGTGAAAGTGAGAGAATTGGAGGGCAGGGAGAGAGAGAAGGAGAGAGGGAGGGTGAAAGTGAGAGAATTGGAGGGCAAGGAGAGAGAGAGAGAAATATGGTGGAATAGAGACAAGGAGGAAGGGAGGGTGATAGTGAGAGGATTGGAGGACAAAGAGAGAGAGAGATGGGGGGAGAGAGAGGGAGGTAGGAGATAAATGGAGAGAGGAAGGGCGAGAGAGAGGACTTGAGAGAGAGGAGGAGAGAGGGAGGGATAAAGAGATGGAGTTGGAGGGGGAGAGAGGGAGGGAAGAAGAAATACATAGAGAGTGAGAAGTGAATAGAGAGAGGGAGTGACAATGGAGAGATGGTGAGAGATTTTCTATGTTTAGGGGTGGGATAAAGAGACAAAGAAGGAGATATGGAGAGAAGAGGGGGAGAAGGAGAGAGAAGGAGAGAGGGAGAGAGAGAGAGAGAGATGTGGTAAGAGAGAGGGAGGTAGGAGAGAAAGGGAGAGAGAGGAAGGATGAGAGAGGGAAGGAGAGAGGATGAGAGAGGAATGTATAAAGAGATGGATTTCGAGGGGGGAAGAGGGACAGAATAATAAATATATCCAGAGAGAGAGAAAGAGGGAGTGAAAAGGGAGATATGGAGAGAGAGTGTCTATTTTTTTGGGTGAGATAAAGAGACAAAGAAGGAGAGATGGAGAAAAGGGGGGAGATAAGGAGAGATTGATATCGTAAAATATTGGGAGGGAGTAGGGAGAGAGAGAGAGAGATGTGGGAGAGAAAGGGAGAGAGAGGATGTGAGATAGTGGATGGGGGGAGGGAAAGAGAGATGGAGTTGGAGGGGGAGAGAAAGGGAGGTTAGAATAATGATATATAGAGAGAAATATGGAGAGAGAGAGAGAGAGGGATTGATAAGGAAGATGGAGAGAGCAAGAGAGAGGACAACTAGAGGAAAGAAAAATATAAGCAGGGGAGAGGTAGAGAAGGGGAATATAGAGATATAGATGGAAAGTGAAGAGATGGAAGAAGAGAGATATGGAGAGAGGGAGGGAGGGAAAAAGTGATTGATATATATGGAGTGATAGAGAATGTGTGTTTGGGGGGGTGAGATAGAGAGACAAAGAAGGAGAGATGGAGGGAGATCTAGATATATATGGAGGGGAGAAAAGAATATTTCTTGCACTGTATGCACTGATTAAATGTAGATGGTGATTTATAATCCTATTCGATCGCTTGCACTAGTATGCATTGATTTTAGTGTAGATATTATTTCTAATGATAATTGATTTCTTGCACTAGATGCATTGATTTCAATGTAGATGATTTCTAATCTTAATTGATTTCTTGCACTAAATGCATTGATTTTAGTGTATATGGTGATTTTTAATCTTATTTTATTGTTTCCACTAGATGAATTTATTTCAATGTAGATGTTTATTTCTAATTACATTTGATTACTTGCACTTCATTCATCGATTTCAATGTAGATGATTTCTAATCCTATTTGATTTCTTGCACTAAATGGATTGATTTCATTGTAGACGTTTCTTTATAATCCAATTTGATTGCTTGCACTAGATGCATTGATTTGAGTGTATATGTTTAATTCTAATCCCATTTGATTGCTTGCATTAGATGCATCGATTTCAGTGTATAAGATATTTTCTAATCTCATTTGATTGCTTGCATTATATGCATTAATTTTAGTGTAGATGTTGATTTCTAATTTTATGTAATTGGATGTATGATGGTACATTAATTTTAAAGTGATTAGATTAACAATGTGCATTGATTTTAGTGTAATCACAAAAAAATATTGACAATGTAAATTGAATTTTTTGTTATAGTAATTCAACCTATTAATATTGGAAAGGAGGAAAGACAAGGTATGACGTTTACTACAACAAATCGAGCTAGATATTTAAATGTCTTACAATTTCAACTATCTTTTTTATATAATCAATGTGAAAATATGACAAAACTAACAAGGGTGATAATAAGAATAGTAGAAGAAAATATCTTTTATCACAATGAAGACTATTTGTAACTGAGTGCATTCTTATTATTCAAATTTTCTATCATTCAACACTATTATTGTCACTTTGCATTCAAAAATTTTATTTCATCATTTTTCATCATTAAAGTTACTAACACTAAGCAAATTTAAAATTAAAATGACCAAGTTAATCTAAGACATATTTAGAATATTTAAAATGATTATATTAATATTATATATATCTACATATTATTGATAAAATTAATCATATGTCCAATAGATTTCCTTTCACGATGATCCAAAATCTTTTGTTTGAGCTGTATAAAGAATTAACATGTGAAAATTGTAGCTTTAAACAAGAAACTTTAAAGGCATAAGAGAGAAAAGAGAGAAGCAATTAACATCATCCATGAAGACACAAGAGTTGATATCTGAGTTCGTCCAAGAAGGACTACATCTCCGAGCCCTCCTCAAATAGTGGGAAGACCCTGCTTTCATTAAATGGCAAAATGAAAGTACAAGTACAAAATGAGGAATTGCACCCTTATACCTGCCCAATCTAAAATTGGCTGAAAATTGCAAACCTCTGATGACGAAATGAATAGCATCGTTATATTTGTGGTGTCGAGTAGTGCAAAATCCATATAAAACTTGCCCTAATCGGACAAAGTGAAAATCTAGCCCCTCTAGAAAAATGGCTCATTTCATGGTTCTACCCCCTCCTGCACACTGCTCAAGGTTCCACTGCCTCGTTTTCCATGCTCGCTCCTGTCTGTCCCTTTTTCACACATCTGTAGTGAAGGTTTAAATATGTGAAGGTTGGGAGGATAAACCAACAAGCCTGTTGGCCTAATTGTTAAAGTTTAGTAGTGGTTAAGGGGAGGTTGGGGGATCAAATCCCACCTCCCCACAAATCTGCGTTAAATTATTTTGACAAACCCACATCCCTATAACATTGATTTGGTTGGAGGTCAGGCTCGCATTGGGTGGCCTGCCCCCTTATCATTCCCGTTGTCGACTATATATGGAGTGGCCAGACTTTTGTGTACAACGGCCATGTCTAATGAAACTGTGCGGTGTGGAGACCTCGAGGGTGGCAGGGTTGACCACCCATCCCCCACCTATAATATAAAAAAAATACCTCTTTGTATTTGGATGGAATGGCGGGTGTGGTGGCCCGCCACCCTTAATATATATATATATATATATATATATATATATATATATATATATATATATATATATATATATATATATATATATTATTTAATAAAACATAATATTGTTTTCGAACCTTCTGATTTTTGACCGAAGGAGTGCAATTAACGGTCCCACAAATTCGCCCGAAATCTAGCCAGGTTGGCTGGAATCCGGTGGCCGGGTTTTAGCAAAATTTTTGCCTCCTTAGTCTGCCACATCACCAAGTCAACCTTCGAACTTTTACTTCTCCTAACTCCTTCATACGGACTCGGAATTGAGTGCCATCTACACCATTGGATTCAGAATGACGAGATCTACAACTTGAACTTGGTTCGAGAGATTTTCGAACACTTTTATTTTTTAGCCTTGTACTCAAGCCATTTGTACTTGTACCTGTTTAATCCACCGATCACACACACAATCAAATTAATTTAGATCCATCTTAACCTTGCATCTATCAAGCACCAAGAGCTTATCAAACCCTCTTGAGGTGCAAACCCTTCCTCAACCTTTGCACTCAAAAAAAGGCTTGCACCTCAAGAGTTTTGTTCCCTCTCAGCACTTGATAGATCCAGTGTTAAGATGGATCTAGGCTGGTTGTATTACAATACAATAGGATATATTTTTATCGTATTAAGAATATTTAAATTGCTAGAATTTTGGATAAATAACCCTATTGGTAGGTGGTACAAAATATACCGTTTATTGGGAAGATTAATACTACCTACTAAGTGACAAGTTTATGTTTTTTGGATGGGTTGACCTATATGTTTTTCATTATCATTTAAGGAAATACAACCCTAACTGAGCAAAAAAAGGAATTGAAAATAAATAAATATCACATCATATCATATAATTTATTTATGATCTCTAGAGCTTTTTCTTCCCTTTTTTTTGTTGTTTAACATTATATTGTTGTTGTTTCCCAACAACCCCTTTTCATTCATTTTTGTTTGGACCTTCAATTACCTTCTTAGAGCTTGAATCTTCTTTGAGACCCAAACCAACCTTGATGAGAGGGGATATCTTCTTATCTCGAATATCATCCAAGGCTTTCATGCTATCATCAAGCTTTTGATATTGAGACAACTCTTTATTTTTCCTTTCTAGGTCATGTCTCAATGAGACTACTTCAGCTTCTAGTATTTCAAAAAATGTTTCTTTATCATGCATATTATTGGACAATATCCCATTTAGTCTTCTAGCCTCTTCTTCTTGAATGTTTAGACCAACTATTGTTTTACCCAAATTTTCATTCTCAAGCTCATAATTTTTCAATTGCCCCTTCTGCTTGAGATTTTCTTTGGATAGCTCCTTGATCTCTTTTAGAGTAAATATCACTCTTAACATATCTCATCAAAATCCTTCTTTCTTGAGATTGCAACAAGATGATGAGCTTAATGGAAAGAAGTCGCCTTCACTAAGTGGGCCCGCAGGCTATTTTTGGCGCAAAGTCTATTTTTAGACTATGTCTATTTTTAGACATATGGATCATGTTCTATGAGTTGCAGGATGCTATTTGTGGATGGTTGGTCAAGTCTGAAAAAATAGATGGACTTCTATTTTTAGACATATTGGGCGGAATCTATTTTTAGATTGCCAGTCTAAAAATAGATATGTCGAATATTATTAGCTCTTAATAATATTTGGACTATAAACATTATCTTATTCTCTTGGAGCACTTCAGTTAAGTGCATAGATGTGGCACAGGAGCTGACAGAAGGAATTACGCTATTCCCGAGGGTTAAGTGGAGCTATTGCATGGATACTTCAGTTAGAACTCATGTGACAGAGTTTGGTGGAGTTGATTGAGGAAGTTAGTGGAGTTGTATTCAATTTAACTAATCTAAACATAGTTGAGCTATTTGTATTTAGTTTAACTAATTGATACAATTAGTGAGAGTGGTGTGAGTTAATTATTAATTAATTCACTAATTATAAACTCATTAATCAACTAAAGAATGCATCAGTTAACTTCAGTGCATGGACAGTTTCAGTGGAGACCAGTGCAGAAATAGGTGAAAGAGAAGGTTAACTATTAGTTGTGACTATAATGTTGCTATTTGCAACACACAGATAGGTGGAGAAGCCCATGAGGATTGCGCAGTACAAGCCAGGTGGTTTATCTATTTAATGAAGCCATCCCATAGCATTGATTATGCAATAGAGGCTAGCTATCAAGTGGAAAAATATTGGAGCATGTGTTTTGCTAGATCTAGCTTGATAGTGTGTAGCAATTGAGGGTGTGCATGAGAGCTTGTGAGGAGCTTTTGTACTATGATTGTTACATGATCTCCATGAAATATAATATATAGATAGTTGGGGTTTTCAGCTTTAAGCTTTCCCATTAAATACTGTGTTCATATGTGTGATTGTTTGTGGTTTTAATGTATGCATGCAATTGATTTTATTTCTGCATGTGATGATCAATGGTAGAAGAGGTTCTGTATTATGCATGAAGCTAAAATAGTGTGTGATCAGGAGAATCTCGGTGAATAATATATCAGTTATTCAAATTTCTACATGGTATTGGAGCGATATTGATCATTGGAGCAATTGAAAAACATTGAAGCGGTTGAGTTTTGTGCTGGTGGAATTCGAATTTGCAGCAGTGTTTTCTTGGTGTCGAAGTTAAGATGTCTTTCAACGGATTGCGATTGGAGTATGCCCTTGAGGGCAGCTCGAATTATATTGCATGGAAGGACAGGATGGAGGCGGTGCTGGATGACAATGGGTTGAAGGAGTTCATAGATACAGAAATTCCAAAGCCTACTTCTACTGATGTTATCATACTTGATGCATGGCAAAAGAAGACAGCAAAGTGTCGAAGGATTCTGTTGGAAGGTGTGAAGGATCACATAGTGTCCAGCCTTCATGGTAAGGCTTCTCCATTCTTGATGTGGAAATATTTGACAGATTTATTTCAAAGCAAGAGCGACCAGAGGAAGTTGGCGCTCAAGGATAAACTCAGGAACATAAAAATGGAGAAAGGCGACAGTATGCCCAAGTACCTCACGAAGTTCATCCAATGCAGAGATGAGCTGGGAAGTGTGGGGGTTACTGTTGATGAAAAGGACTTGGTGAGCTTGGCTCTCCTTGGGCTTCCGAAGAGTTGGCATTCCTATCAGGACTTTGTCAATGGTCGAGAGAAATTTCCAGGATGGGAGCGACTTTGGTCGGATCTTGTGCAAGAGGAGATAAGGCGAAGTACCAGGGACGGATCTTCATCAAAGAACTCAGATGAAGAAAATTGTGCTTTGGCTACCAAAGCAAGGAATGGGAAGAGCAAGAAGAATGCTTCTCAATCTGGTGCGAGCGAAAGAAGCAGGACATGTCCAGTGAAGTGCTTTCACCGTCACCAAACACGTACATTACGACACTAGTTGTCCATAGAAGAAGAAAATAAGCAAGCTACTAGGATCACAGCTGAGAGGCCTTAGCCTCGGCAGCTTTGAGTCGGATTTTTTGCTGATCGAGTGCTTGGTCTCGGCACATGGTTGTATGGTGGGACTGTGCTGGGTGCGTCTTTAAATTTGCCAACAGAGATCGAGATTTGTTTACTGATCTGGATGAGAAAGATCTTGGAGTGCACATCAAGATGGGCGATGATGGTAGATACAGTGCGACCAGTATCGGTACCATTTCCTTTGAGAGGGAGTCTGGTAAACCCTTAGTATTGAAGGAAGTGATGCATGTTCTAGGATTGAAGAATAGTCTTATCTCTGTGGCGATGTTAGAAGATAAGGGATATGATGTTGTCTTATGAGGAAAGGCTTTCCCCCGCGCAGTATAAATCGTAAGACCCAGAGGATAGGGGTTTGAGTTAAGAACCTTATCAATCAGTGTGAGATGGTCACAGCTGAATGTAAGGTGCAAGGCAGTATGAGTGGTGAGTTGGAGATGATGGCAGTGTCGCACCGGAGATTGGGCCACCTTCACCATGGAGCTTTGAAGATACCGCAAAGAGATTTCTACTGGGCTTCCTAAGGGTACTCTGGCGTAGTCAGATCAGTGCAAGGGATTTACCTTGGGAAAATTTGTGAAAGCCACCTTTCACGAGAAGGATAGTCGCGCCATGACGATCCTTGAGAGAATTCACACAGACGTGTGTGGACCTTTCTCAGTAGCTTCGACAGCAAAGCACAGATATTATGTGATATTTTTTGATGATTTTTCTCGTAAGTGTTGGATCTTCTTCATGCAGAAGAAGAGCGAGACATACTCAAAGTTCTGTGAGTTCAAGGCACTGGTTGAGAAAGAATCGGGGAAGCAGGTGAAGGCTCTTAGGAGAGACAATGGTGGTGAATTCATCTCTGGCGAATTCAAGGACTTTTGCAGCGCAGAAGGAATTCGAAGAGAGCTCATAGCACCTCATAACCCACAGCAGAATGGGGTTGCTGAGCGGAAGAACAGAACGATTGTGGGTGTTGCACGGACGATGTTGCATGATCAGGGCCTACCCATTCACTTGTGGGCGGAGGCATGCAATACTGCAGTATATGTGCAGAACCGTTGTCCTCATAAGATACTTGGCATGAGTACACCCGAGGAGGCGTTTTCTGGTAAGAGGCCTGATATTTCCCATTTGAGGATTTTTGGTTCACCTGTTTACATTCATGTGACGAAGGATGCCAGGAAGAAGCTGGAGCCGATTGCGGAGGTTGGGATATTTGTGGGGTACACTGATAGGCCCCACAACTATCGTGTGTATTTTCCAGACAGTCGCAAGACTGTTGTGCGACGGGATATCAAATTTCATGAGGAGAAAGCCATGAAGTGTTCGCTTGAGAGGGAGCCACACTTGCATGAAGATGAGGAGCTATTAGTTCCTAAGGATGAGTCTCTGGATGTGGATCAGCCACAAGAGGAGGTTCATGGAGTGGAAGAGACCACTCATGCAGCGCCAACCATCAGAGGGCAGAAGCGCACTACAGAAGCTGAGCGACTGGCTCAAGATGCAGAGAAGGTTGGAGGACCACCTACAGCACAGCACAGACAGAGACAATCACTTGACCAGTATAATGGATACATGGATCTTTTGATTAAGTGTATCATGAAGGAGCCATCCTCTTTCGAGGAAGCTGTGGAGGACCCCGCATGGGTAGATGCCATGGTGGAAGAGTATGATTCGATTGTCAGAAACAGTGCTTGGGAGATTTTCCTGAGGCCAGAGGGGAAATCAGTGGTGGGTTCGAGATGGATCTACAAAGTGAAGTAGGCAGCTGACGAGAGTGTGGAGAAGTACAAGGCAAGATTTGTTGCTTGAGGCTTTTCATAGATAGAGGGGATCGATTATGAGGAGACCTTTGCACCTCTCGCAAGGTATTCTTCCATATGGATGATCCTAGCTCTCTCAGCACAGATGGGGTGGCACATTCATCAGATGGATGTGAAGACTGTGTTCCTCAACGGGGTGATTGAGGAGGAGGTGTACATAGAGCATCCCGAAGGTTTCGATGTCTCAAGAGCGAGTCGCATGTGCGCAAAAAGCTCAAGAGAGCGTTATATGGGTTGAAACAAGCACCTCGTGCTTGGTACACACGATAGACAATTATTTCACCGACTCTGGATTCTCCAAGAGTGAGGTGGATCCTAACCTATACCAGATTGTGGTGGAGGGTAAGTTGTTTATCATTGTAATTTATGTAGATGATTTGATTTTGATGGGCGATGAACTGTTGATACACTCATGCAAGGCTAATCTTGCAAAACAACTTGAGATGAAGGACTTGGGCCTCCTTCATTATTTCTTGGGATTGGAAAATTAGTAGCGCAGTGGTGGACTGTTTGTTTCTCAAGGTAAGTATGCCCGGGAGATACTGGAGAAGTTCAACATGCATGGCCGAAAGCCTATCGACACTCCTCTTCCTGGTGGTTGGAGGAAAGAGGATGCTACATCGGTAGAGGTAGTGGATGCCACTGTTTACTGACAATTGGTGGGGTCACTTATATATCTAGTCAATACACAACCTGACATATGCTACGCTATTAACCAGCTTTCACAAGCTATGGTTAAGCCTACCAAAATCTTTTGGAAGGTGGGGAAGCATGTATTGAGATATCTCAGAGGCACATTGGGATATGGATTATGGTACAGATAATCGGATGAGGTGAAGCTGTGTGGCTTCACGGATGGAGATTGGGCAGGAGCCCAAATCTGACAAAAAAGAGCACATCTCGAAGGATTTTCAAGATTGGTGGTCGACAACAGTTTCTTGGTACAGCAGGAATTAGAGATCCGTGGCACTCAGTTCAGTAGAGGCCGAGCATATGCAGCGAGTTTGTCTGCATGCGAGGCTATATGGATGAGGAAGATCCTAGTCGGGTTGTTCGGTTCACACATTGACATCCGGTATCATCATATCAGAGATTGTGTGCAGCGAAAGGTCATGTTACTTTCATACATTCCTACGGAGGATCAGGATGTTGATATCTTGACGAAGGCGCTCACTAGGAGAAAATTCGAATACCACAGGGGCAGGATAGGGGTTGCATATAATCCTTATCTTGTTGAGAGGGAGTGTTGAGATTGCAACAAGATGATGAGCTTAGTGGAAAGGAGTCGCCTTCACTAAGTGGGCCCGCAGGCTATTTTTGGCGCAAAGTCTATTTTTAGACATATGGATCATGTTCTATGAGTTGCAGGATGCTATTTGTGGATGGTTGGTCAAGTCGGAAAAAAATAGATGGACTTCTATTTTTAGACATACTGGGCGGAATCTATTTTTAGATTGCGAGTCTAAAAATAGATATGTCGAATATTATTAGCTCTTAATAATATTTGGACTATAAACATTATCTTATTCTCTTGGAGCACTTCAGTTAAGTGCACAGATGTGGCACAGAAGCTGACAGAAGGAATTACGCTATTCCTGAGGGTTATGTGGAGCTATTGCATGGATACTTCAGTTAGAACTCATGTGACAGAGTTTGGTGGAGTTGATTGAGGAAGTTAGTGGAGTTGTATTCAGTTTAACTAATCTAAAAATAGTTGAGCTATTTGTATCTAGTTTAAATAATTGATACAATTAGTGAGAGTGGTGTGAATTAATTATTAATTAATTCACTAATTATAAACTCATTAATCAACTAAATAATGCATCAGTTAACTTCAGTGCATGGACAGTTTCAGTGGAGACCAGTGCAGAGATAGGTGAAAGAGCAGGTTAACTATCAGTTGTGACTATACAGTTGCTATTTGCAACACACAAATAGGTGGAGAAGCCCATGAGGATTGCGCAGTACAAGCCAGGTGGTTTATCTATTTAATGAAGCTATCCCATAGCATTGATTACGCAATAGAGGCTGGCTATCAAGTGGCAAAAGATTGGAGCATGTGTTTTGCTAGATCTAGCTTGATAGTGTGTAGCAATTGAGGGTGTGCATGAGAGCTTGTGAGGAGCTTTTGTACTATGATTGTTACATGATCTTCATGACATATAATATATAGATAGTTGGGGTTTTCAGCTTTAAGATTTCCCATTAAATACCGTGTTCATATGTGTGATTGTTTGTGGTTTTAATGTATGCATGCAATTGATTTTATTTCCGCATGTGATGATCAATGGTAGAAGAGATTCTGTATTATGCATGAAGCTAAAATAGTGTGTGATCAGGAGAATCTCCGTGAATAACATATCAGTTATTCAAATTTCTACACTCTTCACTATCAAAGGTGATAGTTGAGCCACCACAGTGATCTAGATTCCTCCTTGTGACCATGGGATCTTCCATGGGTCTGAGAAGTATCTGATATTCATCACTCCCTAGGATGCTAATATTATCTACTACATGATCACATCCATAGGATATTTCTTCTATTTCTTCATCAATTGTTCCTTCCTCTTAAAAGGTATATTCTTATATTATTGCTACTAAGGTAGGCATATCTTCCTTACTACTATTAAATGCATGGCTATCTATATCTTCAAGTGATTCACATGAATATCTACTTGATGATTGACATATTTCTTTGCATTTATCACAGATCAATAACGTACCTTTTGAGCATCTTAGCCTTTCATCCAAGTATTTTTATTCACCTTTAGAGTGAAGATCAATAGTTTTCTTGTTGGAAGAAACATCCTCAATCTTCTTAGCATCTCTTCTCTAGGATGATTTCCTATTCTAATTGACAGCAACTTTTACAAATCCAGGTTCACTGCTTCAACAGCAAGGTTCATCAACCTCCTCTATTGTTGCATGTCTTTATCCTCCATGTACACATTGAAATTTGTCCAACATTTCCTTGTGTCTCACAATGTCTTATTTTGTCAACATCTGGTTTAGAAAACCCTTTCATGATGATTTCCTTGGCTTCTCCATTATGCTAACTCTTTTCTCCATTCAATAGGGAGCACCGTACATAAATATCCAATGAAATTAAATAGGATTCCATTCTAACCTTCGAGAGTACATACTTTGACACATTTAAAAATGGAACTCATTCTGATCTAAGCCAATTTTGATTATCCATTGTTTCCTTTTGATCTACCTTCAATCAATTAATTTTTTCTTGAACGAACCACGATCAGATACCTATTCTTGGAAACAATGTTTAACACTAAGAGGTGGGGTGAATCAATATTAAGGCTAATTTAAAATTTTATGATAATTTATCATTTCATTCAAACTTGGAAACCATCCATATAACTATCAACAACATATCATGTGGCAGCAATATGAAATCAACACACAAATACACACCATGAGCAGTATACATATTGGACACAGGGGTTTAACATGGAAACCCTTCAGGGAGAAAAACCACCAACGCTTGTTTTTTTATTGATGTAAATATGATCACCTACTCTATTACATTAATTTGTTTGTGATCCACCACTCACAGGAAGAACCAACTCCCCTTTTATTATTTACTAGCACCTAATAGCAAGAAGCACTAACACCCTCCTTTTGGAGACACTTGATCATCTTACCAAAAACACCATATGAAGCAGCAAATTCACGGATTTTTTGCAACCACCAACTCGAAACACCTTAGATTTATGAAAGAAAAAACTTGCAAGAGGCACCAACCCCCAAGCACCAATTGCCGATATCTAGGCTCAAACCTACACTCAGTAAGGAACTAATATTCTTTGTACATGGAAACCACTCTACCTGATATCAAATTTATTCTCCTCTACAACCCTTTGTTATGATCAAAAACCTTCATTCATACTCAACAACATACAATCATATTCGGCTATTTTCTCTCAGCAACATATACTCTCTCACAGAGCTTTCTTCTCTCATCCCTCTTCTTCAGTGCAGACACTCTCAACCTTTTCCACATAACACAAACACATTTTTCATCTTCTCAAAGGTGCACACCACTAAAGATATCTCCACTTAGCTCCCCCACAACAATGTTTATTTCCCCTCGATTACTCAACTGAAATTTTGGGTCTTTTGTTTCAGTGAAACAAAATGATAATTGTTGTGTCTTTCATCCATCACTTACCATTCACACTTCCAAAGTGTACTTCTACATGGATCTCCATCCTATTGTTTCATGAAAGTGAAAGGCCACTAAAACCACATTAAACACTTAGATTGGGCTCCTAAGCCTTTCTCTCCACTTTGAAATTCAATTATTAGGCTATCTATGTACCATAGCAAGGCTCTACAAGCTTATTTAATTCTCATAGAGCCTAGATTGTACTTCAGGCATGGCTCTCCTGGACTATGATAAAAATCTTGCACTTGAAAATATTTCACAATTAATTCTTCATTAGTGTGCAAGAAATAACATGCATACATATTTTGGAGTCAAAAATACTTTTGCAAATCATGTTCCTTTCTATTCTTAAACCAATAGTTCTTTCCAGATGGCATTAAACCACTTGAACCAACCTTACTATGTGAAATTACTTATTTGTCGACTCATCCATGCTTTAATAATGAACTCATGTAAAATGGCCAAACTGATATATCTTCCAAATATGGATATATTCTCCCATAGTTGTTGACTCATCCATATCCATAGATGTTAAGCCCTTAAAATTGTAGCAAACCTTAAATATGGCATACGCTATAAACTTGGAGGACTTCTCTCCAAAGGTACCAACATGTTCAAGCCTTCTTCCCCAAGCTATAAAAAAATTCAAATAAAATAGAAGCACTAAGCCTAGCCCATAATTCTAAAGAGTTTTCTACTCATTCCCCCATAGTGTCGTATTGAAAAATATGGCACATAGGAAAAATATAGCAAACAAAGCCAAAGAGTCATAAACTCAGCCATAATATTAAACACATGCCATTATCTAGTTGGATTCATAGATTTTTGCATGCATGTATCATTTTCTTAATAGCATGTCTTAATACTTGTGGGCTTGTGGAATTCTTTCCTAGCCCGCTTGTCCTTAGCACCTTCCTTTGGCATATTTCCTTTAAATTTGGCCCAAACCCCTTTAAATGTTTACTTGAAATTCTATTGTTTTATTAATAGCCCGAAGGCCCTTGGTTACTAATAACACATGAAACCACTGCAAAAACAAGTCCTGAGCATGCCTTTCAACTTTTGATGGAATTTCAAATGTTGACAAAATATTTTGTCTCCTGTCTTTGTTACTTTCCATAAAATCCTAGCGGTTTCACCTATTTTCCACCTATCAACCCCACTTATTCCACCACTCAGTTGAATCTTGGATGTCTGCATGCCCATAACCCTTTTGGAAATGAATTCCATAATACTTACATGATTTTGGGCATTAGGGAATTATTCCACTAGTGTTCACCCTAACAATGCCCACTTATGCTTCCTTTGTCCATTTTTATAACGTTCCAAGCTTAGCCCACATTCACCACACCACCCTATCACAAGCCCACCTATCACCCTTTTAGATACATAACCTACAG
Organism: Pinus albicaulis; assembly: GCA_034641835.2. Lineage (NCBI taxonomy): Eukaryota > Viridiplantae > Streptophyta > Pinopsida > Pinales > Pinaceae > Pinus > Pinus albicaulis. The sequence goes on along the minus strand of CM076570.1, from coordinate 460,513,664 downwards.
CCTGTCAGCCCCACTCATGCTTGACTCTCAACTAAAATTTATTCTGGGTTTCCACCTTTTGGGATTCCAAAGTTAAGGGCTTCCTAGCTTCCAAACACCATCCTCACAACCTTGGCTCATTTTTATCTCGGGATTCTTTTAAATAATACTTTGCGCTTCCAAGCTTCCTGGGTTATAGGTATCTAAGCACTACAACTATTACTGACTTTCAATAGTCAATAAATTTTGAACCAGAGGTCCATTTGCATACTCTTTCTTACCATTGGAAAGATATTTCCAAGAACTTTCAAATTAGTCTATTCCCAAGAGGATTTGAGTGAATATCCAGATGTATAAATTCCTCCAAATATTGGGTCTCCAAACCATCATATTCATCTTTTTATGGCTTCTCCAGTAAGCCTACCACTATGATGATTCTCTACATAATAATGCAACAACTATGGGACTTCCGCTGATCTTGAAACACTATGCACATTAATGTTATTATGAATGTAATCAATGCTAATATTGTTTGACATCAATGTTAACATAAATGGAAACACATTGAATGCCACCAACCATTCAGATTATGGCAATTTTTCAACACATATCTCCCATGTTGTTGACATAAATGCCAACAAACTTTCTAACTGTTCATACAATTCCAACTACCCAACAAGATCAAATTGATGACTTCCAAAGCTTGAATATTAAAGTAATTTATATTCCAAAGGAACATATTATTCATGTATTTAGAGGGACTTTAAAGGATAAATAATTCATTGGATAATGCATTTAGGGTGGGAAAAAAAGTTGAAAGGAAATTATGGGAACAAAGACGTCTACCACTCACAACTATATAGATATAAGTGTTCTTTCTCCTAGCCCCACACAACCTACAAGGTTGACACCACAAAATCTAGAGGAAAAAATAGCAAAAGGGCTTTTTTATAGTTGTGATATCAAATACACTAAGGTCATAAGTGTGATGAGAATAAATTATTTTACATACTTTGTGAATAGTAGGAATAAGAGGAACGAGAAAAACAAAATAAGAATATATACACTAGGAATTAACCTTAGGGTTGAAAAAAAATAAATGAATCCAACCACATATTGTAATGCATTGGAAAGAATTACCACTCCTTAAACTCTCAAGGTAGAAGGATATACTAAGAATAAAAAGGTAATACTATTGATTGATTTAGGTAGTACCCATGATTTTATTCATTCTAAGATAGCCAAGGATTTAAATTACTTTATATATCCTACATCAGAGTGTCAAGTGATGGTTGTGAATGGGGAAACTATAAACTGCTTAGGAAATTTTGATAATATCAATCTAACCATGGGGGGGTATGTATTGAATAGTCCAATGCTCTTGATTCCAATGGGTGGTGGTGATGTTGTATAAGTAGTCCAACGGCTACAATCTTCGGGGGACCATAGATTTTAATTTTCTAGAAAATTGAATTTTTTCTTAGAAGGAAAGGAAAATGAATTAATGGGTATTGCAAGGAAACCTCGGAAGATAATAAGCTCTAATGGCATGAAAAAAAATTGAAGATGGAAAAAAGAGGGGTAATTTCACAATTATGCTCAATGGATGTTTATCCATATAATTCATCTATTTATCCATATCTCCAACGAGTCCTTGGAAATCATTCCAATTTATTTGAGACTCCCAAAGGTATCCCACCTATTCATGATCATGATCATGCTATTCACTTGATTCCAAGAATTTTTCCTCCAAACATCAAACATTACAGAAATCCATATTCTCATAAGAGTGAAATTGAACATATGGTTGGAAAAATGCTAGAGGCAGGTATAATTCAACCTAGCTAATGTAATTTCTATTCTCAAATATTATTGGTTCACATGAAGTATGGACCATGGAATATGTGTCTTGAATATAAAGAGTTCAACAAGCTCACTATTAAGGATAAAATTCCCATTCCCATCATTTATGAATTTTTGGGTGAACTACATAGATAAATTTACTTCACCAAGGTAGATGTTCATTCAAGATATCATCAATATATGAAACATTCCAAAAACACCATTTATAAATCATGAATGTCATTATGAATTTTTGGTCATGAATTTCGGCCTTACTAATGCACCTTCCACATTTCAACATTTGATGAATTCCACTTTGAAATCCTTCCTTATAAAAAAAAATTCAATATTTTTGATGATATACTAATCAACAACCAGTCTTAGAAATATCATGTTCAATAGGTTGGAAACATACTCAAACTATTGGAGGAGATAAAACTAGATGAAAATCCCTCCAAAAGTGGAAAATTTGGGTCATATTATATCTCATGATGGTTCTGAGGGAGACCCTAAAAAAATTAAGGCCATCAAGGAATGGTAAATCCCCACATCCTTAAGGCATATTTGAGGATTTCTCAGGTTGACAGGGAATTTGTTTCCCCAAGGAAATATATGGGTTGATACACCCAAAGAAAACACATCTTGTTAAACTATTAGTAGAGCCTAACCCCAAGGGTGTTGAGTAGAGTTAACCTCATGACCTCCCGTTAGTGAGGTTCTTTACCGATGGGAGCTCAAACAATTAAGCTAACCCTTGAGGCTTTGGTTGTCATGGTATTATCACAAGTTTTTTAAGAATTATGGGAAAATAGAAAAACCCATATCAACAATACTAAAGAAAGATCCATTTTTTTCAGACTCTAGAAGCAACTAAGGCCTTTGAACATGTTAAAGAGGAAATGTGTTGATCTCTTGTCTTAGCTACACCAGACTTCACAAAGACATTTATTGTGGAATTTTATGCCTCGGGAAATGGAATTAGTGCTATTTCAGTGAAAGAAGGAAGATCCATTACTTTCAAAAAATTTCCAATCAAGGGAAAGTATTTACACAAACCTATTTATGAGAAGGAAATGTTGGAAATACTACATTCCTTCAAGTAATGGTGTCGTTACCTAATGGAAAGACACTTCAAGGTAGAAACAGATCATGGTAGTCTTAAATACTTCTTGGAAAAAATATTATCTTCACAAGAGAAGCAAAAAAGGGCCATAAATATGTTGGATTATCACTTTGAAATCATCTAAAATGAAGGGAAGAAAAATGTATTTACAGACGTGCTCTCAAGAAGGGATGAGGATGTGGAGGCATTGCTTCATTCCATTTCTATAATCCAACATGATTTGATAATTAAAGCAAGGATTGAATGGAATATTTATGAAGAGGCGTGGACACTCATTAAAAATTTGTAGTAGGGTCCCTATGCATCTGATACATTTATCTGGAGAAATGATTCACTGTGGTACAAAGATCGATTATATCTATGTAAGAACTTCCAACCCAAACAAAATGTTCTTTTGGATTGCACACCTCTCCTATAGGAGGGCACTCGATATTTTTAGAAACTTACCACAAGGTTAGGAAGGAATATTTTGGGGATGACCTTAAATAATATATTTATAAATTTATCATAGAATGATGTTTTTCCAACAAAATCAAGTTGAGAGAATTAATTATCCATTCCAAGTTAGTATTGTGAGGAGGTCTCCATGGATTTTGTCATAGTTTTACACAGGTATGAGGGAAAGAGTGTCATCATGGTGGTAGTTGATAGACTTACCAAGTATGCATATGTTTATGCACTATATCATCGTTTCCAAGCCAGTACAATTGCTACTACATTTGTAGAAACAATTCAAAAGATAAATGGAAACCCAAAGATTATTGTATGTGAAAAACATCCCATTTTCACTAGAAATCTTTGGAATTGATTTTTTCTTGTCTTCGTACTTAATTAACTCATAAGTCATCTTATCATCCTCAATATGATGGGAAAACTAAGATAGTGAACAAATTTTTTGAAGGATATATTCATTTATTTTTATTTGATAAACAAAAAAAATGGTTCAAGTGTTTAACTCTAGCAGAATGGTGCTATAAAACTTTCTTCCATATCGCAGCGAAAAGGACCCCATTTATGGTGCTTTATTGATATCATCTGCCATCCATCACTTCGTATTTAAGAGAAAATTATAAGGTTAAGGTAGTGGAAGATCACATCGAGCATCAACAACTATTGCTCCAACCCTTAAAGGATAACATGACTCTAGTATAGAATTGAATGAAACAATAAGTAGATCAACATCAGAGTGAAAGATGTTTGGATGTGAGTGATTGGGTATTTTTACAGCCACAACCATGAAAAAAAATGTCCCTAAAGCAAGCTAAGAAGGAAAATAAATTATCACTTAAGTACTATGGCACTCATAAGGTGTTGCAAAATATTGGTTCTATGACATACAATTTGGAGTTGTGTGCATCATCATGAATATACCCAATTTTCCATGTTTAATTCTATAGAATTTTATAGGTGAAAAAATCCTAGTTCCAGCTATTGTAGGTCCTAGAGACAACCCTGAGTTGTGAAGGACCAATGCCTAGGTCATCTTAATGTCCAAAGGATTCAGAAAACTTTCCATGGTCAGAGATATCAATCCTCTGGTTTATAAACGATTTTTAAAACTTCATCAGGTGGGACCAAGACTTCAGGAACAAAGATATAACAACAATAATACCCAATATTAAAATGATAAGGGTCTTATAAATACATTATCAAAGATGAATCTGGATTTTAAAAAGCTGTGAGGAGGGCCAGATCATGAAAAACAGTGCACAGTTATCAAAATATAAAGCCGTGATAACAATGACAACAAAATGGAGAGAGTATTAACTATAGATAGGCTTATTATCATATAAGAATCTATCACCAGCTAATATCAGAAGAAAGGCGAGTAAATGAGATGTAACATGTGAACATAATATCAAAGCTCCGAGCCATATTTAAATCACTATAGACCAATAGAGATGAGTATCTTGGACAGATAAATTCATTTCCAGTTAATCAAGCACTCGCATTCCGGTAGGTTATAATATAAAAAGAGTGATGAAGTGCCAAAACGTTTGTATTAGAATATAACAAAGAGAATACAAATTGTGACTAATCTCACTAGGAATCCATCTCACAACAAAATAATTTCATTTAATCTCCCAATGGGATTCTTCGACATAAACCACAAGAAGTCCTCAAAAATTTACAAAAAGGGTGATTTACAATTAACAGTATCTGTTATGGAAAACCTGGAACCCTTCTATAAACTCAGATTGTTTCTTTTATAATCCCCTGTTTACCCTTAGCAGAAAATATTTCTGACTAGCGTTTGTTCATAGAAATATCTTTTCAATTGCTTGTCTCTATCAGAATCAAAACTGATGGTGAGGAAAAACACCTCTCATAATCTCTGTAGTGGCCCTAACATAGGTGCCAATTGAAAATAAAACAACTTAAGAAGAAAGTAAATACATCCTTGCGTTCGTCATATGAAAAACCTTTTTTCCCTGGGCCAAAAGAAATACATCCTTGCATTCGTCATAGGCGTCTCCGAGCCAACATATGAACTCGGTGACTGGAAAGGTGGGTGGAACAATTTGATAATATAGGCCAGACCGAATGACCCTGAACCAGTCTTATCCTTTCACATGGCTATAAAATAGGTCAAGCCTAACACAAGAGACACTGAAAGGGTATTGCGGGTCATGAATACGAGTTTTTGTATCATTGAGTGGCTCAGGTCCAGGGATGGCCTTAACTTCGCAGGCTTGAGGGGTTTCAGGTTTAGACTTTCTAGACTTGACCCTCTCGACGACCATTTTGAATGAGTAAAGTAGAAGGAAAACTGTAAGGAGCAGGAATGGCTAAATACCTGTGACCAGTGTAGAAAACCCAAGAGAGAAAACAACGTGGGGGCTGAAAGTGACCTGGTGTTGTAATCCAAGCTTAACTACTAGGAAAGTTTGTAAAAAAAAGTAATTTACCACAAATGGGCATCAGGTAGGGTTAAGAAGGCCATATATTTACGAAAAAAGAGGCTCAGGTAACAACTCGGAGGGCTGACGTCATAAGGACATCGACTCTGAGGCACGTGGAATTTGGATGTTGGCTATTAGGAGCCCAGTAGGTGTGAGCCACGAGTCGGGTTAATACTGGTACTGGTCATGTACCATCTTTCCGGAATTACCTTACCTTCGTTTCTTACGTGTGCCAACTATTATTTTCAAGGGGTCCACTGCATAGTTCCGGCAGGGACCTGTGAAGTCTCTTCACACTGTGCTACCACCCCATGGAACGGACGAAACTTGTCCCACCAACCAATGATGTCATAAGTTTCCGAGGGGTATATTTGCGCTCCCCTCATACATTCCCTGGTACCCTCGGAATCCCTCCATGTGGCAGCATCTTTCAGGCTATCCCATTGTATGGCCTGTGGCTTCTCTCCTTAGCTATAACGCACCATTAACCCCTTTTTGAGTGTTTTATCTATGAGGGCAGGGCGTTGTATATTTCCCTCGTAACTATCGGTCCGCTCATGCTTCCCAATATTATATATTTGCTTACCTCGGGTTATCTTTTTGTCGAACTTTGTGAGATGAGGATTATCATAAAAACATTCGCTCCACCTAGGGACAACACATTCATCCTTGGACATGTCAAGAAATTCGCAGACCACTTATTATTCATTCTTTTAAAACTCAAGTCTCTTCAAAATCTTCAAGCATTATTATGGTGGAATAAACATCAACTATGAAAGCAGAAATGACAACTATATATACACTATAATACAACAGTCTCCAAGACCTAGATCATTTTTGGAAATAGGGCTTCAGGAACTACCATTTACGGGTTTCTCGATCACATCACCTTCCAAATTCTCCAGTATGAAGGTGTTATTACCTTTAACCTCAATGATTTTGAAAGGTCCAAACCATAGGGGGTCAAAATTTCCATGTTTACATTTGTCGGCTCTCGTGATGTCCCACCTCAGTACTAAATCCCCTGTCAGCATTTATTTTTACTTGGCATGTTGGTCAAACATATTCTTCATTTTCTCTTGGTACTCTGCTAAACGGTCATTCGATTGACTGTGAGTCTCTTCAAACTTGACCAATTGATTTATTCTTCTGGTAAGATTGTTGGGCTCTTCCTAAATGTCCTGAAGAAACTTGACCATAGGCAAGGCAAGATGTATTGGGAAAACTATCGCTCTACCATTGACTAGTTCATATGGTGACTTGCCTGTCAATCGCTTACTTGTGATTTAATTAACCCACAATGCGAATTTTAGCTGGGAATCCCAGTTTTTCTGACTTTCATTTATAGTTTTCTTTAATGCCCTTACCAATGTCTTATTTGAAGAATCAACCAATCCATTTCCCTAAGGATAGTAGGTTGTGGAATGCCCCAGGGTGATATGGTATTGCTGACATAAATTGGTGAATTTTACAGACTTGAAAGCCTGTGCGTTATCTGTTACAATTTTAGTCGAGCAGCCAAATCTGGATATAATATTTTCTTCTAGGAACTTGATCACCACTACATCATTTGCGTTTCTTGTTGGTATTGCCTCTACCCACTTGGTGAATTAGTCAGTGGTGGTTAGTATCCATTTATGTTGGCTACTAGATTGTGGATGAATCTCCCTGATGAAATCTATCCCCCTTTGCTGGAAAGGTTCTTCTATGTGTACTGGGGATCATTGGTAAAGGAGCGAAATTCTACTTTTCAGCGAACCTATGACATTTTTCATAGGCCCTGACTCGAGCATTCACATCCCCAAACAATTTGGGCCAATAGAAACCTGCGTTCAATATCTTATGGGTTGTAGACCTCCAGTTGTAATGTCCTCCACAAATGCCTTCATGGAACTCAACCATAACTTCCTCCACTTCCGTTTTTGTCAGGCACAGGAGCAGGATTCCCAAAGGGTCTTTCCAATATACTCGGCCATTTGCAATGATATACTTATGCGATTTCAACCTCAACATTTGATATTTAGTCTTATCGAAGTTTGTAGGACACCTGAGAGTTAGAAGATATTCCACAATATCTTTATACCAAACACTGACCAGATACTTCATGTAGGTCTTCTGCACAGTCGTTTCTATCCTGGGTTGTTCTTCCATGTCTCTAGAAAATTCCCCAATTCCCATGGATAGGTTTATACCTAGGGCTTGGCATTTAGACTCAGAAAAAATCTTAGCTAGACCCTATCCCTTAATGGGCTTTTGTGGAATGGATGTCTAATTCATATCCTTGGATTTTATCAATCTATTTGCCCCTTTTTCCCTCACTATCCTCTTGAATAAAAATATCTTTAACTACGGCCATAGGTATGAAAGAAGTAATGGCTAACTGCAGGATGTACATCCGGAATTCTTTTAAATACTTCACCAAAGAATATGCATGCTTCTCTATAATATTGTATTTTAGCTCGGCATCTCGAAGTACCTGACTAAAAAAGGCGATGGATTGTTCATACCCTTCCTCATTTTTCTGTAAAATCATTGCGGCTACAGTATGCGGGGAGGAAAATGAGAATATCATGAATGGTTTACTATAATATGGTCCTACTAATACTGGAGCTTCTAAAAAAGCACTCTTAGTCCTATTAAATGCTTCTTTTGACTCATTTGTCCATTTCACCTCATTTCTTTTCTTAAGCATTTCTATGATATGCCGAACTATTTCAGCGTAGTTTGGGATGAACCTTGTCAAAAAGTTTACGCACCTGAGGAAAAATTGAACTTATTTCTTATTACAGGGTAAGGATATGTCATTGATCACTTACACCCTTTTTGGGTCAATCTTTACTCCTGCTTTGGTAACAATGTGCCCCAGTAATTTTCCTTCTTCTGAAGAAAACATGGATTTCTAAGGATTTAGGGACAAACCATACCTATGACATTTTTCAAAAGTCTGGCGTAGATGTTCCACATGTTTGGTGTCATCCTTTGAAAAGAATATGATATCATCCAAATATACTACCTTGAACTTGTCTTTCTCTCCCATGAAAGCGATGTCCATTGCCCTCTGAAAGGTGGCCCCGACGTTTATCAGACCAAAAGGCATACGGGCATACATGAAGGTACCCCATGGCGTGGTGAACGCCATATTCTTCTGATCTTCTGGGAGGACTGACACCTGGTTGTATCCTAAGAATCCATCCATCATGGACATTCGAGAAGACCCAACCACTTTTTGCAGTATGTGGTCCATTTTATGAATGGGATAATTATCTTTAAGGGAAGCCCTGTTCAAGTTTCGAAAGTCTACACACAACCTTATTTCTCCATTTTTCTTTCGAACTAGCACCAGGTTAGCCACCCATTTTGAATACCTCATAGATACAATAATCTTAGCCTTCAGTAGCTTTTTGATTTCCTTTTATATAGCGGGGAGCAGCAAAGGATTAATCTGCCTTAGTTTCTGCTTATGTGGCTTGGCCTCAGCCCTCAGTGGGATCTTATGCTGGATAATTCTTATGTCAAATGTTTTAAGATCTTGGTAAGACCAAGAAAAAACATCCTTATAGGAGTGAAACAGCTGCACATACTTTTCTCTGTGTTCTTCCGGGACTCCTTTAGATAATTTGACTATCTTAGGTTCTTCTTCCATCCCAACGTTAACATCTTCCATCTGGGCTTCTAGTGTTAGTTTAATGGGGCTAATGGGAATGTGATTCTTATAAAACAACCTCTCCAAGGGTTCTAACCCTCTGGGAATCACATTTCCATTCAACTATAGCACTTTATGACTAGCCACTATCTCTTGCCATTTATTTTGGGGTTTTTCTTCAATTTCTTCTTCCTCTCCACTATCAATAACAAATTTAGATAATTCCCTTATAGTATCCATGAAACGTTTCATCTATTATTCATCTTCAAACACCTACCAATGTTTTACATTGTCTGGGATGGAAGGATGATAGCGTACCTCCACTTCATAGCTCAGAAGTGTATTCTGAGGTGGACAAAAATTGCTTGCTACCATAGCTAGTGAATCTGCTATCCTGTCTTGATCTCTCGGCATAAACTATATGTTGAATTCTAAGAAAAAAAATTCCACTAGGTCCCACACTTAATTTCTGTATGCCCTCAGCCGAGGATGTTTGGCTTGAAACTGGTTCTTTATCTGCCTTACCACCAACTTCGAATCTCCAAAAAAATTCAAGCTTTGAATGTTCATACTCTTGGCAGTTTGCAAGCCCAGAAGAAAAGCTTCATACTCTACCACGTTTTTAGTGGCTTCGTACTCCAACTTGAATGAGAATTGCACTAATTTCTCATTAGGGGAAATCAAGAGGACCCCTGCTCCATTTCCTTCTCTAGAATTTTCTCCATCAAAGTGTAAGGTCCACATTCCCCTTTCATCATCACTTGAGGAATGTTGGGATTTTAATAAGCTGAATGATGATTCTTGCAAAAACTCATGGTCCTCCTCAAGCATTAGACAAGAGAACTCTCCTTCCTTTCTATACACTGGGGAGTTACTGAGCCATCGGCTTTGGTCACCATTTTACAAATCTTGATTCCCTATACAGCCTTCTTTCTTGTCCTCCAAACATTGGAATAGTTGCATAAGTAAGATCCAGCTTGATTGACCCTCCAATCTGAGTACCCCATGATATTGATATAAGAATTCCAAAACAAGCTGGGATATCGACAACTACTATGTCCATGACGACACCCTTGGCTGGGATCTGAGCCAAATTTACCACTGGATCTTTAATCATCCCAAGAAACATTATCCATTTGGAGTCAAACGAATAGAGGTATTTGTAGGGTCGGGTGATCTGTAGACCCAGATGTTCCATGAATAAAAGTGGTAACATATTATGTGAAGCTCCCAAGTCCAACATACAATTATGCAACAAAAAATCATGAATGACTAAAGAGACATAAAAGGGTAGGGTTGCAGAGTCTAACTCTTCTACATAGGGGCCAAAAACTACCATGGGAATTTCTTCTTGAAGGTTAAGGGAATCTGGGGGTGAAGTTACTCCATAAGGGAGCATGAACTAGGAGACTTGAGCTTTATAGGAGGGTTTTTTTAGGAGTTCAACCAAAGGTACAAGGATTTTCACTCTTTCTAGCTCTTTTTGGAGATTGAACAGAATGGACCCTTTTTCTACAAAGGTCTCTTTTGTTTCCTTGATGAAGATAGGAGGCTTTTTGACAGTAGACATACCTTTAGCATGAGTAAGAGGGTTGGGTATGGATTTGGATGATGATGCAGGAGCTCCCTTCTATCTGGAAGGTTCTTCAACGGGTTTCTTACCTTTGTTATTAGCCTTTGGGAGGGCTGATTCCTTAGAAGGTGACTCTTCCTCTTGATCTTGAGTACGTATCCACTTCCTAGAAGACCGAAGGTCATACTTCTTATGGAATTGGGCTTGCATAAAATCAACAAACTGCATACAGTAATCATCTATGTTAGGTTCTTCAATGGAGTTTACCTTCCATCCCTCTTCTTCTTCTTCTCATAGAGAAATTTCTACCTCTTCTCCTTTCGAATAAGAAAAGCACTGATCATCTTTCCCTTCTAGAGAATCTTCAGTAGGGCCCTCCATTTTCCCTTCCAGATATAAGGGGGTTTTTATGTGATCTTGTTGCTCTTTTCTGTCCCTTTGTAGGATCTACAAAGGCAGTTTCCTATTCTGCTAATTATACCCTCTGTTAAAAGCAAGCTGAGCTGGCCGAGAGGAGGAATTCTTCGCTTCAAGTTCTAGTTTCACTAGCTTGTTAGAAATATTTTTAATCATTTTATTCATCTCCTCGATTTTATAATTTGAGACTTCCCTTTCTTGACTCGAAGAAGAGGCTTCTTCTTTACCCTTTCGCCTAAAATCATTTTCCAATTTGCCTTTTGACTTTCCTATAGAAGCAAAGTTAGCCTCTACTTCTAAAGCATCTGTCTGAGCTTGGTCAAGAGAAGCAGATTTTCTCTCCCTTAGAGTGAAACCGAATTCGGATTCAAAAGCTCCCATGAACACTACCTTAGCAGCGGCTTGAGGTGGCTTTATATCAGCTGGTAGGTTGGTGTACAACTTATTAAATCTCTTTATAAGCTCTTATACGTCCTCGTTGTGTCTTTTCTTGGATGTATTCAATTCTATGAGATAATAACCATGGTCTCTTTTCTCTCCTTACTTCTGGGTGAAAGCATTTTCCATCTCTTCCCAGTTAGTGATGGACTTTTCCCCAAGAGTTTTGAACCACTTCCTCGCTTCTCCATCCAAATATTGGACGAATAACCTCATAAATACATCCAACTTCTCTACATTGAAATTCTCTGCAAAGGAACATAAATCTTCCAAATGATTTTGTGCAGCACTGATGTCTTCCCCAGTAAACCGGGGCAAGTGCTTCATGTAGTCTTGGGGCATGTCATTTAGAATTTACAGTAATGCTAGAGAGGCATATTTGTTTAACAAGAAGCCATGAACTACCATGAGAGTTGGTGGAACTAGAGGCAGATTTTTCTGAGTGGCACTGGGAATATGTTGAACTGTGGTCATAAATTTTCTTGGCCAAGTAGTATTTGAGGGGTAGTGACTTGCTTTATTTCTTCCGCTTCTGGGGTAGGATGCAAGACAAATATTTATGTATCTACAGACTCTGCCTCGTATTTTATATCCAACTGTTCACGGATAAGGTTATCTAGTGGGTATTCAAGCACTCTAGCAATAGATCCAGGACCTTGAACCTAAGCTTGCTGGGAGGAAGATGGAGAGTCTTCTAGGGAGAATCTAGGTATGTCTATATGTGTGGGCCACTTTTCCTTCCAGATTCTCTTAAATAGAATTTTTTCTGGATCAGATACAGAAGGTGTTCTCAACTGAGAAGTATCTAACCTTAGGTGGGGCTTTTAATAAGCCGAGACTACAAATAGATATAAAACTTCGAAAGACTGTGGAGTCGCCAAGGTGAGGGATATACAATTCTCAACCCTTCATGCTCACCTGATTTTGAAGGGTGAATATGATTTTTTCATACCCAGGGATAATATATTCAAATTCGTTCCCCAGCAACAGCACCAAAAAGATGTTGTAGCTCCTAGAGACAACCTTGAGTTGTGAAGGACTAGTGCCTAGGTCATCTTAATGTCCAAAGGATTCATAAAACTTTCCATGGTCAGGGATATCGATCCTCTGGTTTATAAATAATTTTTTAAAATTCATTATTTGGGATTTAGATTTCAAGAACAAAGATATAACATTAGTAATACACGATAGTAAAAAAATAAGGGTCTTATAAATACATTATCAAAGATGAATCTAGATTTTAAAAAGCTATGAGGAGGGCCAGATCGTGAAACACAATGCACAGTGTTAGTGTCCCGTGATTTGGCTGATTGGCAAGACAAATGACAGTGTAACATCAAACTAGTCCTTGGAACCCAAGGACCTAGACTTCCTGGACTCAGAGAGGGCTCTCTCTATTTTTGTAAGGGATATCTGTGTGTTTTCTTATTGTGTTCTTGATTTTAGGCTAGTTATGAAGTAGGTTTTTGGTTTTTAGGTTGTGAGGGATGAACTGATAAAAGACTAAGATAGGTAAAAATATGTCGGATCAACTGGTCTATGGGGTCGAAGAGGTCAAGAAATATTTCAGATGGTGATACAAGGTTGTTGAAGGGTCGATTTGATTCGAGGTAAAAAGGATCTTTGGGTTAAATGGAGTGAGATGGACATTAAACTTGTGAAGAACAAAGGATTTCAAACATAAATAGTTTAATATCTGACATAAACATGGTAGGGCTAACCATTAATCATGAGAAATGTAACTATAAACTGAAAAATGCATAGAAATAAACATTCAAGCCATGCATAGAGGGATATGACTCTCTAACTTTAGGAAATTGCTATCAGACTTTGGGGAAATACATTTAAGAAAAACAAACAACTCAAATCAAACAATCAAAGAAAAGTTTCAAAGGTGGTGCTATGACTAGCCATGAGTAAGCAGGGCATACCATGAATCATACTTAACATGCATAAAACCATAAATCAAAAAAGCAAACAATATTCTTCAGTTATCAAAGAGCAATCAAGGATTCTTTGATATGACTAAGAAGAAAGAAAACATAGAAGCTATAAAGAAACAGGAAACTTGAGGTGCCTCCAAGGGCATGTCTCAAATCTATTCTATACTATCTTATAGCAAGCAAGAACATGGAAATATGAATGAAAACTAAGAAGCAAAATAGAGAGGAACACTATACCATTTTACCAAGTCATGGAATCCAACAACATACCTCCTTCATCATCCAAAAACATTCAAGAAACTATCCAATGCATAAGACAAGTGTTTCTTCCAAGATTGTATAACCATATATTGCTTCTATTCATCAAGTTCAGCCTTATTTACAATGAAAGTCTTCGAAATATATAGGCCAAAGTGAGGAAAACCTCCTAGTTCAACTTGCAATCTCATTGGCCTATCCAAAATATCTGATTTTGTCCTTGAGGCTTTGCAAAGCCCAAGGCACAAAATATCTAATAAAATATCTAAAAAATGCTAAAAAAGGAAAATATATTGAATTTTCATAACTAATCATGCACAAAAATAGCTAAACGCACATGAGGAAAAGTCACTTTAGAAAGGTTCACTTTTTACAAAAATACTTAAGAAATATATCAGCAGAAAGTTCTCTGACTTGCTGGAAACTTTTGGAGGCCTTCCCAATGTCAAAACGAGGCCCGTGATAGCTCGTTGGAAATATCTGAATGTCTATTTTCTGAAAATGCTTAGTTTGATCCAAACTTACCACTGGAAGTCCATAAAAAACTGACCTGTGTATAAAAAACCAAAAAATAGACCTTGCTGATAAATGGGGCAGAGTGTGGAAAAAGTGAGTGTCTTTCGCCATTTTAGGGGAGAAAATCATCTTCAAATGATCTGAAAATTGCTGAGTATATGCCTTTGAAATTATGGCATCCAATTATGCCATTTTCATCCTTTGAGGATGTCCCAAACAGAAATGGCGATGCCCATGAGTTTTAGCCAAAAACCCAAAAATGACAAAAAACCAAAACTTGTTGAAATTCGCCCAATTTTGGTGAGCATGACCCTCAAGGGTTTTCAGAAAAATTCTATGAATATGAGGCAAAAATTTGGAGCTTTGAGGTGTCTTTATTCATTTTTGGTTCCAGGCACCTGCTTTGTGCTTCCTTGAGTTTTTCCTGTGTGGCCTTCAATTTCTGTCGGGAAAACTGATTGAGCTTCTTATAGTGCTCAGTCATCCTCCGTTGAAGGTCCAAATCTCTATTTGCCTTCTCAAAATTCTTTTCTAAGTGATCATTCACCCTCTCAAGCATGCTTCTTGATTGTTCTCTATCTCTTGGGTGAACAATGTAGTGAGAGGAGTAGATTGGAGAAGGGAAACTTCTTCCTCCTTTTGTTTCTCAAGGGATTTTCTGAGTCCCATGGGTCTTGGCCTCTTTCTCCTGGGTTGATCTTCATCTTCACTATCCTTGAACTCACCCATGAGTTCTTCCAATTTCACTTGCGCCTTGGAGGCCTCTTTTTTGTACTTGATGGCCCGGGCCTCATATACTGCCATGTGGACACTCATCTATTTATTTTGAATTTTCAAAAAGTGATTGAAGTTTCTAGACCTTTCTAGATCTGCCCTCAAAGCATCAATTTGGATTTTTCTATTGATTAAGAGATTCTCTAGGATTCAGGCCTCATTGTTGCTATCATCACTTTGGATTTGAATGATGTCGAAGTCCCTCTCCTTTTCATGGATGCTTTCTTCTTTCTCCTTTCCTTTGCTTAGGGTAGTCTTCTTGGTCTTCCTCCTCTTGGGTAATTCGACAATGGGCTTCTTGGGAAATTTCCCCTTGCTTCGGAGGGCCCTAGTAACATTTGGAGTTATAGTTTTAGGCATCCTTTTCCTTGATGTCCGGGGCTTGGCCACTTTTGGAGAAGAAAGCATGGCCCCTTGCCTAGGAGAGGCAACTAGCACATGCTATATTGGATCTTTGCCCTTGTTACTTTCGTCATCATTCTTGCCACTGTTTTGAGTTTGTTCATGGCGCTGCTCTTCATCACTGTGTTGTATATCATCACTGTGTTTTTCTTCATGAGGTTGCCTTTCCTCACTGTGCTGCATCTCTTCATCATGCTACTGTTCTTCTTCATGAGGTTGCATTGCACCTGTTCATCATGCTGCCCTTCCTTATCTTACTACTGTTCATCATCATGTTGTTGCTCATTGTTAGAGTCGGTCTGTTCATCCCTCCGTTAGAGATCAAAATATCTTTTGTTGCATTTCATTTTAGGTGTCTCATTCACTTCAGTCATTTTCATTCCATTAGGAGCATAGGTCTTCTGACGGAAGGGTATTTTCAATCACATTTCTTATGTCATGTACCTGTTGGCTTAACTCTGTTCGTCAAAGTTCATCAAAGTCAATTTTAAAGTCATTTGCAGTCCTATTTGGTCTCTTGGTCAGCAAAGAGTCATTTCAGTCATTAGGTCTAGGGTTTCACACATTTCATCTTCAAAGTGTCCAATAATGCCAACAGGCACAGAGGGAGGTTCAAAATAAGTTTTCATTTCAAAAATTTCATTGTTATAATGATTGATCGTGACTTTTCTTCAAAACTCTGTTTTGGAGAAAAATAGTCCATTTTATCTTTTGTAATAAATTTCCATGTAATTTTCAAAATTTTTCAGTTGTCAAATTCTTCAGGCGCAACCCTGGTCGCCTTTTCCAAAATCCATGTCAGTTATCCCTGAAAAAAAATAGACAAGAGTTTCGTCAATTCAGTCAAAAATCAAAGGAAACAACAAAAGCAGAGTTTACATTAAGAAGAGAAAAGTGCCAAAGACAAAACATTAGAAAGTGGGATTTTAAGAAGCAAAAATCAAGTTCTTCACTATATAAGATATTTTCATTGTTTCTATAATCCATTTGCAAGACAAGACAAGAAAGAAACCAAAAAAATCATGGAGGAAGTGAAATTAGTGAGTTGGAGGCTGGACTGTGCATTGAAGTTGCTGCGCGGCACGTTGGTTGGAGGTCGCGGCACACAAGGAGGTCGCAGCACACAGGGCCTATTGCCACTGTGTATTTTTTAATGTGCGCAGCACATACACCAGGCGCGGCGCACTGGGTTGTGCGCACGGCACACAAAGCCATCATGTGAAATTTTGCCGCTGCTTCATCAAAAATCAAATCGACTCGACTTTATTTGCTCCATGTAAGTTTAAAACACCTTGCTATTACCTTTGGTCAGTGTTTGATGTTGTTGGAAAGATTGGTTTGGATAGTTTGATTGGTGAAACATAAACCCTATCATTTGGTGAAAAACTGCTCCTAGGGTTTGAATTTGAGTGTTAAAACTTGACTTTGGTGCCAAAACACTCCCATTTCATTTTTCACCTATGTTTCCCATCACTGTCATATCATCATAAGGCCCCTCTCCTATTCCCCTATATCCAAAAACCACTCATATCACTTGTTCCCATTTTTTTTTTCCTATCCCTAAACCCTACCATTCCCTATCACTCCCCCTCTCTCATTTCCCTTATAAAATCCCAAACCCCAGATTCCTAAAACATAGTCAAGTGACTGTCCTCACATTTTAAATCTCAATTGAAAAACTCCATTGTACCCACTGTCCATATTTCCCACTGTCCTTTCCCATTTGGCACACATTTGGAAATTGGAGGTAGATACATAAAATTATTATTTTCACCTCACACAGATCAGCATACACTTGGCATAGACTTGTAACACCATGGAAACAAACACTGAAACTGCATATCAAAAAGACAGTGATTATACCACTGAACTTCATGCACCAAGAAGGCCCCGTAAAGGTGGAAAACATGTGAGAGAAGAGCCCACCTCATTGACTCAGTTGCAGGCCTGTCCACTTGCCATGGCATGTTTTTGAGAACAGTCATGTTATCAGTACTGTGAGATGATTTCTTGGATTTAGCATCATCAGGAGTTAGCCCAGTTGTTTGTTTTACATTTTCACGATGGTCAGGTAACTCTTGCTGGTGTAAACCTCACCTTGACACCAGAAACCATTTCTCAGGCAACAGGAATACCGAATGTAGGTGAAGAGTGGAACAAGAGACAGTAGGTGGACAAAGTGCACTATGAACCATACATCATGCCTAGCTATGTGAGGCAGCTTAGCAGGGTATTCCCATTCCGGTTTCTGAAGGAATCCTATGCGCCTTTAATGACACTCATTATCAGATACTTCAGTTGTGAGGGCCGGTTTTCACGCCTCTATGCATACCACATCAGGTTGTTGATCCATTTCACGAGACTGAGGATTATGAACATACCGTATTTCATGTGCTAAAACATAGAGAGGATGACCACTCTTGTGCAAAAGAAGACTCCCAAGCAGCAGTACAATAGCATTTATCATTACGCGCTCATCAAGATCATTGTTGTAAATCATCTTGGATTGCAGGGCATTGCATGGGAAGATTTCATTTCCCGCGACTTCTTCACAGCCCCTCAGCCTCCTTCGGAGATTGTTCATGATGCAGGTGAACCTTCACATAAGCCTAAAGGTCACGAGACAGATCCTATCAGTGTGCTAGTGTATGTCACTTATCCCAGATGCACGAGAGTATTATTTGCAGCGGCCCGACGAGTACTATCTCCACCCGGGGTGGAAGGGGTCTCGTTGCCGTCATCAGTAGGACAGGTACAGGTACAGGATAGAGGAAAGAGGCCCATGCAGGAGGAGGGCCCTTCAGGAGGTCAAGATACTGATTTCATATTGATTGATGAGGATTTGAGCTCTCCAAGCTCAAAATTGAAAGAGATCATTCAGGAGCAGAAAGCTGAGATCGAGACATTGAAAAATAAGTTGCAGAGAGCTCAGTGGATCATAAAATATCTAGAGCAGTGCAAAAAATAGTTGGAGGATCAACAACCGATCATGGAGTTGCAAAACATCAGTGAGAACCGGAAAGCTGCCCGAAAAAGGCCATCCCAGATGACACCCATTGAGCGTGAGATTGAGGCTGATAGAGAAACTTGGCTTGAGAGGGTCAACATTCATCTTGAGAAGCTATTGGAGAAGGTGAACAAGGAGAAAAACATGCTCAGGCACATGAATAAACACTATTGGGCGCGCACGCATGTTTGCAAAGCAAAGATTAAAATCCTGAAGGCAAGGCTAAGGAGGGCACTGAAGCGTCGCAAAAGGCATGATAGGCTCCAAATATTGGCCAAAGCTTCTTTGGCTAAGCATATCATTTGATCAGGGACCTTCAGCCCAAATTTCAAGAAATTTGGGAAAAAAAAATTTAATTTTGAATTTTTTGGTCACAAAACAGGTTTTTCTGCCCGACGTGTAGCGCCACTTGACGCGCGCTTATAACTGGCAGCTTTTCAGGGGGAAAACTTTGCAATTCTGAGTTTTTCATGAAAATTTATGCATTCCTATGGATTACCTAAGGATTTCATCAAGTTTTGGGTTGCCTAAAGGGTCAAAAACACCCTAAAAATGGCCTTTCTGCCACATTTTTCACCCACAGGAAGCAGTTTTGGGAGATTGAACTTTTGGAGGGGAAAATGGAAACCAAATCTCTAATTCCACTTGGGTTGGAAAGTAGATAGGCAGGGCTTTCCCAAGATCTATCATGCACTCAATTAGGACTTCGGGAAGGGCCTCAAAATCAGCTCCAAACTTGTGCTACACATACAGATTCCAGGCGCAATGCATAGAGGAATTTGGCCTATTTTTCACTCAGCTGCTCAGAATTTTGCCTAGTTTTGGCCAGTTTCACTTTTTCATGTAATTTTTGATGTAAATTGATGTAATTTCATGTTCATGATGTAATTTTGGCACATTTTTACTCATTCTAGAAGATTCATTCACCAAAAGGTGAAATGTGAGTGAATGGATCAGTTTCCTAGCATATACAGGCAAGTTGTTTCATGGCCTATTTTCTAGTTCCTAGTTTAGATATGGTTGAAACAGCTCCTAGAATGATGAGCTCGACCCCTAGAGGCATGGGAATGGGTTAGGCTTGTCTATATGATGTATTTTCTCAGTCATTTTTAGGGTTGGACATTTGGGATTGCTTGGCACTTCATTGTACATTTCATCTCTGCACATTTGGCAAAGGAATAGACCAGGGTTTGCAGCACTTTTTGGGATCCATGTGGCTCTATGTTTTGATGGTGTTTTTATCTATGTAATTTTAAGTTCACTGATGTTTATGTGTATCATTTTACCTTCTCTTCCTTCTTAAATTAAACTAATAAGTGTTTAAAGGTGGAATTCAGTAGCTTGCTTTGCTCTTCCTTTAGTTTTGTTTAATTTTTCATGTTTTCATCTGTTTGAGGAGGACTCTTGAGACCTTCTTGCCCTCTTCAACTCCTCACCGGTCTGATCCATCCATTCACTTGATCTAAAGTATCAAAACTATTGCCTTCCTTTCCCTAATCAGAACTCTGCAAAAACTAGGCCTAATCCCCGCACCCAAAACTTCCTTTCCCTTTGATCCAACAAAAACCCCCAAAAACATAATCAAAATCCTTCACTTATATACCTAGCCTAAAATTAGCTTTTATTTCATTCATCTCAAGCCCTATTGATTACTTTTCGCTGAGATTGACCCGGAGAGAGCCCTCTCCTGTTCTGGTAGGGATAGCTACCAGACTGAGCATGGTTTGATGTTACCCTGAACTCTACCTTCCTTCAACCTGAGGTAGATTTAGGAAATAACATAGTGGCGACCATACTGGGGAGAAAATGGTTTGCTTGTTGGTGCTATTTATTTTATAAGCTACAGATGGAGCCTGAATTTATGCCAGGTAGCCTTCAAAACGCTCTTTCTTTGCATCAGTGAAAGTAGATAAACGCTGCTTCAGTCAATCTCCGGTCTAGCTTGTGAACGTGACACTTGATTTGTGAATTTCCCTAGTACATCAGATCGTTCTGGACTTTTGGGTGATGAGTCTAGAATTTTATAGGTTGAAAAAGTTGGTTTTGTCCCTTTGATTTTGAAATTAATCCAACACACTGGCTTCCAGAAGACATAATAGAGAAAATCCGGATCCCAATCCACCTCCAGTGTATGAGAATCCCAATCTGATTTCAAGAATCCATCGTAGAGAAAGTCCTGTGATTCCTCTTTTCAAATCTCATTCATGTCTCGCTGTGTTTGAATATCTTGAAGATATTGAAATTGACAAGCAATTTCAGTTGTCATTGTTTGAAACTAAGTCCAAAAGTGCGATTGGTTCTACTATCATAAATCCCGAGTTTATCAAGTATCTTGAAATTGAACAGGCTAATAGATCCATTGACAGTTACATTTTGAATATTCAAAACTCCATTGTGGCAACAAACATTCCTGAATTTATAGAATCTGCATCTCAAACTCTTGGGCCATCAGCAGTTACTTTCGATTTATAGGTTCATACCCAGCCTCCTTTCATTCCTACCATTCCCGTGCAACCATCTACTTCTGATCAACAATATGCGGTAGTATCACCTCCATCCACACCACATACACCTCATATATCTACTACTCCTACTCCACCTGTTTCTCCAAGAAAAATTATAAATCCACCAAGAGCAATGGCTGCTCGATTCGCACCCCTTGTCTTGCCTCCAAACTTGGATGCCATGCCCGCTGATTATCAAAGTAAAATCCCCTTGTTTGATGGCTCTCCTCAAAGTGTTCCTGCTCAACAGCATATTGATAGAATGACAGACTTCTTTGATCTTCATGAAATTGATGAAGAAAATGTGACCATGAGATTGTTTGTGCAAACTTTTGGAGGTGAAGTGAGAAAATGGTTTAGAGCTTTGCATCCTAGAAGTATTGCTACATTGGTCGAGCTGCAGAGACAATTTTTAGATCAGTGGGAAGTAAAGAAAGATCCTCTTCAGATCACTTCTGAATATACCAAGATCAAGCGCAACATATGTGAGTCAGTCCAAGACTATTGTATCAGATTCAATGCGGTTTATAATGCAATTCCTGATGATTTAAGGCCATCTAGGAAGTCAGCTTTGTTAAAATTTCTGGATGGTTTTGATCTGGACATGGCCTATTCATTACGAGAAAGAGATCTTCCCACTTTAGAGGAGATGCAGAAAATTACAGTAAGTGTTGAAGCTAATTTGAATGACAAGAGAGCTAGATTGAGAGAAGAAAAGAAAGTCGCAATAAAGGAAGAAGCTTCTACTTCTGATTAGGTACTTCGCAAGGTGGAAAAGATGATTGAAATACTGATACTTGATAAGCCTGAACTGTAGATCATAAATCCAAATTTCCGTGGACAACAGCAACCACAATTCTGGATCAAATAATGAGAGCAGCGAGCACAAGAACCGCCAACACAACAGCAGGTAAAAACTCCTTTGCAACATAATTTTGTTGGCCCTGAATCAGATGATGAAGACAATGTAATCGGAGAAGAAAATCACTTTTTTACCCCTGATGATATGCCAACCTTTATCACCAAAGATGATGAGTATGCAGAAAAGTCAGCTGAACAAAAGGATGAGGATTTTATCTTGGAATATGATGCAGCTCTTGAAGAAGAGTTGGATGAGTATCAGAGAGGTTATATGAATGCTTTTTCCGCCCAGCAGCGACAAATTTCACTTAGAAACAGAGATGTGCCTATCAACCCAATCCAAAAGAGAAAGGAAGTTTCAGTACCAAAGAATGATGCACCCATTGCACAGAAGAAGGGAAAGGATGTAGCTGATCCTACTACTAGCAAGTCTCCAACAGCAAATGAAAGATCTAATCAGCCAATTGTATCGAAGGAGAAAGTTGAAAAGAAGGATGCTACAGTCAAAGAGGTAGAAACAACTTCAACTTTTAGCTTAGAGAGTGAGATTGCTAAGTTAAAATTCTCCATTCCTTTGACTGAGTTAATGAGAAATAGCAGCTACAAGGGCCAAGTCTCTAAAATTTTGAATTTCAATCCAATGTTTGATATGGTGAATGTGGAAGATGATCAACCTGAGTTGATATTTGGACCAGCATTGGATGGTGAGTTTCCCAATAGCGATGTGCCTCCTTTTTATATCAGTCTCATATTGCATGAGTTTGTGTTGCATAATGCCATGTTTGATTTTGGAGCTTCCCATAATCTCATGCTGAGGGCGATCATGGAGAAATTGGGATTGGACATCACTAAGAAATATCATGATCTTTATTCTTTTGATTCCAGTAGAGTAAGATGCATCGAGCTCATCAAATATTTGGTGGTTAGTTTAGATCAGATTCCTACGAAGAACATTTTGATGGATGTGGTTGTGGCATACATTCCTCCTAGATTTGGCATGCTTCTTTATAGATCTTGGGGAGCGAAATTGAAGGGAAATTTACAGCTCAATTTCTCCTATGCTACCATTCCTGTTTTTGGTCAGATGAGAAGATTATATCGGGAGCAAAAAATGAAGTATATGATCACCAGCAAGGAGAAACCGGTAAATCATCCGATTAATTATGTACATACAGATTTAGAGTCTTTCATTTTGTATTCAAATAGTTTCAATGATGTAGATAGTCAGTTAGTTGAATTAGAGGACATTCCAGAGATCACATAAAATTTCAGAGAATTTTTGATGAAAGAAAGGCAAGAAACTGAGACTTCCACTGAGTAGCCAGCCTTACGATAGCAGCAGAAAGTTGACGGACAACAAGTAGAAATGACAGAGAAAACACAATTTCAGCACTTGGAAGAAGATGAAGATGGTTTATGGACTATGGATTTCGATGGTGCAGTAGGGAGTGATGGTGCTGGAATTGGTATTTGGGTACGTAGTCCATTTTCCGCTCCAAATAAGGTACCGAGTAATGTGAGGGTTTGTTCTTACAAATTAGCATTTGATTGTTCGAATAATGAGGCAGAATATGAAGCTTTGATTGCTGGTCTGAAAATACTTAGAAAGTTGAAAGCTAAGAGAATTGCAGTGTATGGTGACTCCGAGTTGGTAATTAAGCGAGTGAAGGGTGATTTTCAAGCTAAGCATCCTCGAATGCGGGCTTATCGAAATGCTATTCTTGATATCTTGAAGTTGTTTTCAGACTATACTTTGACTTGTATCCCTCGTATTCAGAATGGTATTGCAGATGCTCTTGCTAAGGCAGCAAGTAATTTGAAGATCCCAATGAACTCAAGTAACAAGTTTGAAATCCATGTAAAACATCGTCCAACTGTCCCAGACAACCAAAGGCATTGGCAAGTATTCCAAGATGATGATGATTTTAACGAATTTCTACAGAAAAAAAGAAAATTCAAAGAGACTGCAATTGACATGGAGCCTGATGATGGTGAGGCTGATGTGCAAATAAATCAGATGGAAGTATTGCAATTGAAAGATAATGTCATTCCTAAGGGTTTGATACCTTTAGAAGAACTTTTTGATCAAGATGACGTAGGAAGAAAACCAACCTTGCAGCCAACTGAAAAGGGAGTTGAAGACGTGAACATTGGATCTGCTGAGAATCCAAATATGGTGAAGTTGTCCAAAGCATTCCCACTGGAGGTAAAAGAAAAATATGTTAGTTTGTTGTCTTCTTTTGCTGATGTATTTTCTTGGGACTATTCAGATTTGAAGACGTATGATACAAATATAATTCATCACACCATTCCTATCAAACCAAATCAAAAGCCCTTCCGGCAGAAGTTGAGAAGGATAAATCCGAAGTTTCTGCCCTCGATTGAGAAGGAGGTGAATCGATGATACAAGGCTAGTATCATTGTTCCTATAAGATTTTTAGATTGGATTTCCAATTTGGTGCCCGTTCGCAAGAAGACAGGTGAGATTCGTTTGTGCATTGATTTTAGGAATTTGAACAAGGTTTCTTTGAAAGACAATTATCCATTGCACAAAATGGATCACATATTGCAGCGAGTAGTTTGAGCATCTCGTATGTCACTACTCGATGGTTATTCAGGGTATAACCAAATTCTGGTCCATGAGGATGATAGAGACAAAACAGCATTCGCCACTCCATGGGGAACTTTCCATTACGCTAAAATGCCTTTCGGTTTGAAGAATGCTGGTGCGACATTTCAATGTGCAATGGACATGGCATTCACGAATGAGAAAGATGTTTTCATAGTTGTGTATCTTGATGATTTGACGGTCTTTTCCAATTCTGATGAAGAACACCTTTACCATCTGAATTTTTTTTTTCAGTGATGTAGAAAGTACGGTGTGTCACTCAATCCGAAGAAGAGTTTGTTTGCCATGGATGAGGGAAAACTTCTTGGTCATATTATCTCAAAATATGGCATTCGTATCGATCCAGCACGAGTTGAAGCTATTCATAAAATTGATCTTCCCTGGAACAAGAAGGAGATTCAGTCTTTTAATGGTAAGATCATTTTTTTACGCCGCATTGTGCC
This sequence comes from Pinus albicaulis, assembly GCA_034641835.2. Classification (NCBI taxonomy): domain Eukaryota; kingdom Viridiplantae; phylum Streptophyta; class Pinopsida; order Pinales; family Pinaceae; genus Pinus; species Pinus albicaulis. The sequence continues at coordinate 460,488,409 of CM076570.1, read as the reverse complement.
TAACCTTGCTAAACATTTAAGAGAGATTACAGACATGCTTAAGAAAGATAATGCAGTGAAGTGGCCGGAGGAGGTGGTAAAGTCTTTCAATCTAGTAAATTTGGTTCTTTCTTCAGCTCCTGTTTTGATCAACCCGGATTACACTAAGGAATTTTTTTTTTTTTCATTTGCTTTAGAGCATACTATGGCAGCAGTATTAATGCAGAAAAGAGATGGGCATGAAAAACCAATTGCTTTTTTCAGCCGTACTATAAGAGATGCAGCCCTGAAATATAACATCATTGAAAAGAAAGCTCTTGATCTTGTGAAGGCATTGAAAGATTTTCGAGTATATATTCTGCATTCTCATATTATTGCTTATGTTCCTAACACTGTTGTAAAGGATGTTTTAGTGCAAATAGATCCAGAAGGGAGACGGGGCAGATGGATTGCAGCCTTGTTGGAGTATGATGTGGAGATCAAGCCCACAAAGCTTATCAAAGGACAAGGGCTGGCAAAGTTAATGGCTAAATCGAATTTGCATGCCTTGGATATCAATATCATCGCTGCTATGTCTGAGGAGAATGAGGAAAGTTCATCAGTTCAGGTATCAGAAATATTTGTGCTTTCTCCTTGGTATTCAGATATTGTATATGTTCTTCAAAATTTGTCACCACCGCCCGGCATGGCTAGAAATAAGAGTAGAACTCTGAAGTTAAAGGCTGCTAAGTTTTGTGTTCTGAATAATTCACTCTATTGGAAAGATCCCGGTGGTGTTTTGTTGAACTGTTTGGTGGAAGAAGAAGCAAAGCAGGTTATGGAGGATTTTCATAAAGGAGATTGTGGTGGTCACCTTTTTTGGAAGACAACGACCAATAATATTTTGAGATCGGGATACTATTGGTCGAAAATTTTTTCTGATGTGTATAAGACTGTCAAAAGCTGTCACGAATGTCATATTTTTTAAGGAAGGCAGAAATTTCAGCCTTTGCTGCTTAAGCCCATTGAGGTAAGTGCTCCTTTCCAGCAGTGGGGTTTGGATTTCATTGGTGAGATTCATCCCGGTTCTTCAGGTCAGCATAGATGGATCCTAACAACGACAGATTATTTCATGAAATGGATTGAAGAAGTTCCCACCAGGAAAGCTACGGATTCCGTAATAATTTCTTTCCTTGAGAATAACATTTTGTCTCGTTTTGGTTCCCCAAATAAGTTAATCAATGATAATGCAACAGCTTTCAAATCAAAAAGGATTATTGAGTTTTGTAACAAGTATCATATCATTTTGGGACACTCAACTGCTTATCATCCGCAAGGCAACGGATTGGCGGAGTCTTCCAACAAATCGTTGCTCAACATTATTAAAAAGTTGCTGGAAATAAACAAGAAAATTTAGCATAAGAAGTTGGTCAATGCACTTTGGGCAGATCGAGTGAGTCAGAAGAAATCCATTGGTATGTCCCCTTTTGAGTTACTTTATGGAGTCGATACAGTGTTTCCTACCTCTCTCGTAGTTCCGGTGGTCAAACTTCTACAGGAAGCTAGCAGTGAAGATAATCATATTGAGAGAAGAATAAATCAACTGATCCATTTGCAGCAGACGAGGGAATAAATTTTTCAAAACACATTCAAGCTATAGGAGAGAATTAAGAAGATCTATGAAAATAAAGCAAAGGCAGACAAATTTCAATTGGAAGAAGTGGTGCTGAAATGGGATGCAAGAAACGAGGAAAAGGGTAAGCACGGTAAGTTCGAAAATCTCTGGAAAGGACCCTTTAAAATTGCTGTATATCGGGGTTAGAATGATTTTCCTCTAAAGGAGATGAACGGGGAAGATTGTCCAGGAGGGCCGGTCAATGGTCGGCTGCTCAAGCGGTATCATTTATGAGATGTTTTCTACTGATTACATTGTCACTGTACATGCCATTTATTTCAGTTTCATTGCAAGTGTGCGTTGTGATCTTTTCTTCAGTTTGGGGCCCGAAGTGAAGGCTATAATTCTGAAGATGGATGTCAGCTTTGGTTTGAGTCTGTCGAGTCACATTATTCAGTCATTTCAGTTTTAAAATTGAGTCAGTTTGAGTCAAGTTTTCAGTCAATAAATCAGTCAACAGTCTTGTGTTGATTTTTCAAAGTTATGGACTCCAAAGCCCAATGGATGAAGGCACTACCTACTCTTCCAGAAATCTGTAGTTCTTGGCACCTCCCAGGAGCTACCATCCCGATTGGAGCCAATGTTAAAGTCGGTTTGTTCATCCCTCCATTAGAGATCAAAATCTCTTTTGTTGCATTTCATTTTAGGTGTCTCATTCACTTCAGTCATTTTCATTCCATTAGGAGCATAGGTCTTCTAACGGAAGGGTCTTTTCACTCATGTTTCTCATGTCATGTACCTGCTGGCTTAACTCTGTTTGTCAAAGTTCATCAAAGTCAATTTTAAAGTCATTTGCAGTCCTGTGTGGTCTCTTAGTCAGCAAAGAGTCATTTCAGTCATTAGGTCTAGGGTCTCACACATTTCATCTTCAAAGTGTCCAATAATGCCAACAGGCACAGAGGGAGGTTCAAAATAAGTTTTCATTTCAAAAATTTCATCGTTATAATGATTGATCGTGACTTTTCTTCAAAACTCTGTTTTGAAGAAAAATCGTCCATTTTATCTTTTGTAATAAATTGCCATGTAATTTTAAAAAAAATTCAGTTGTCAAATTCTTCAGGTGCAACCCTGGTCGCCTTTGCCAAAATCCATGTCAGTTATCCCTGCAAAAAAATAGACAAGAGTTTCGTCAATTTAGTAAAAAATCAAAGGAAACAACAAAAACAGAGTTTACATTAAGAAGAGAAAAGTGCCAAAGCCAAAACATTATAAAGTGGGTTTTTAAGAAGCAAAAATAAGGTTCTTCACTATATAAGATATTTTCATTGTTTCTATAATCCATTTGCAAGCCAAGACAAGAAGGAAACCAAGAAAATCGTGGAGGAAGTGAAATTAGTGAGTTGGAGGCTGGACTGTGCATTGAAATTGCTGCGCGGCGCGTTGGTTGGAGGTCGCGGCGCAGAGGGCCTATTGCCACTATGCATTTTTTAATGTGCGCAGCGCATACACCAGGCGCGGTGCATTGGGTTGTCCGCGCGGTTCACAGAGCTGTCAAGTGAAAATTTTCCACTACTTCATCAAAAATCAAATCGACTAAACTTTATTTGCTCCATGTAAGTTTAAAACACCTTGCTATTACCTTTGGTCAGTGTTTGATGTTTTTGGAAATATTGGTTTGGAGAGTTTGATTAGTGAAACATAAACCCTATTATTTGGTGAAAAAATGCTCCTAGGGTTTTAATTTGAGTGTTAAAACTTGACTTTGGTGCCAAAACACTCCCATTTCATTTTTCACCTGTGTTTCCCATCACTGTCATATCATCATAAGGACCCTCTCCTATTCCCCTATATCCCAAAACCACTCATATCACTTGTTCCCATTATTTTTTCCTATCCCTAAACCCTACCATTCCCTATCACTCTCCCTCTCTCATTTCACTTATAAAATCCCAAACCCTAGATTCCTAAAACATATTCAAGTGACTGTCCTCACATTTTAAATCTCACTTGACAAACTCCATTTTACCCACTGTCCATATTTCCCACAGTCCTTTCCCATTTGGCACACATTTGGAAATTGGAGGCAGATACATCAAATTCTTATTTTCACCTCATACAGATCAACATACACTTGGCATAGACTTGTAACACCATGGAAAAAGAGTAAAAAACCAGGGTTGCCTAAAGGGTATAGATTTCATCAAGTTCTGGGTTGCCTAAAGGGTAAAAAACACCCTAAAAATGGCCTTTCTGCCACCTTTTGTACCCACAGGAAGCAGTGTTGGGAGATTGAACTTTTGGAAACAAAATTCAGAAATTCCACTTGGGTTGGAAATTATACAGGCAGGGCTTTCCAACGAGCTACCATGCACTCAATTTTTACTTCAGGAAGGGTCTCAAAATCAGCTCCAAACTTGTGCTACGCATACAGATTCCAGACGCGGCGCATAGAGGAATTTGGCCTATTTTTCACTTAGCTGCTCAAAATTTCGCCTGTTTTTGGCCAGTTTCACTTTTTTCATGTAATTTTTTATGTAACTTAATGTAATTTCATGTTCATGATGTAATTTTGGCACAAATTTACTCATTCTAGAAGATTCATTCACCAAAAGGTGAAATGTGAGTGAATGGATCAGTTTCCTAGCATATAGGGCAAGTTGTTTCATGTCGTATTTTCTAGTTCTGTTGTGACCAGCAACAAACCCCTTTTTATTTAATATTAGTAATAATACTAAATAAATGGGGACCCTTAGTTAAAAAATCCAAAAAATCAATTAGGATTTGTTTGCCTTTTCAAATAAAACTTTCTATCATAAACTTAGGGAAATCCCTTAGAAAGAACATTAAGAAACACTTAATTTTATGATAGATTACAATAAAATTGTTCTTTAAACAAAATAGCGCATCCATCGCAAAATGGTATATATATTTAATAAAACTAAAAATGTGATTTTGTGCTTTTGCGATAATGCGATCCCAAAAAGCCTATACAATAAATATATTGGTCGCAGATCGCATAGCGCAGAAAACAGAAATGTTAAACGAATACCTTTTGCGCTATTTACAATTTTGTGATTTTGCAGGATTTGCGATGTGCGCTTTTGCGCTATTTACAAATTGCAATGGTTTCATTTTGCGATATTGCGATATTGCGACATTACAATATTGTGATATTGCGCATCATATCGCAGATCGCAATGTCGCATATTCATAAAAGCGCATTGTTCAAAGACAATATTTCCATATATCAATATCTATTATGCGCTTTAATGATTGGATTAAATGAATGGATTGGCAATTAATGGTAAATGAGATTTTGTTTTGATTGGAATTCATTTCACGTTTAAATAATATATTTCATCCGCCTTCGCATTTAAAACAATCTCATCACCTTTCTCATGCCATTACTCTCATTTAACTCGTAAAACGCAGGCACGAAGGAGAAAACTTCTATACAAAGCTTTCATAGAAAATTATGGGTAAGAAGGAGAAGAGATCGAATTCTGAAAACAGAGAAATGGCTTCACTATATGCAGACACTGCTTGCAATAAGGATGCCGGTATATCCACTTGGGAAGGAATGTATAATTTGCTGGAAGAAGAAAATCCTGTGGTATTAAAAGTTACGGCTACAGCAGGTTCTAGTAATACATCTGAAGCAACCCTCAAAGAAATGGCTTGTTCATTTCTGCATAGGATAGCGGCAAGGCCGAGGATTGTCCCATATACAAACATGGTGAAATGGGTGCTAGACAGCACAGATATTTTAGACAGACAATTCAGAACTCTGGCTCAAGAGCTAATCGGGTCATTCACCACGGAAGATTTGAGACTAATGTATAACTTGCCAGAACCTCAGGCGACTTACAATAAACAATTCATGGAAGATTTTTCCAAAGAACATGCGAATTTGTCAGAATGCACAAAGGAGTGGACCAAAAGAAGTGAACCATTGAAGAAAAACAAACAAGGTATGTACAGCACGGGTTCACTTACCTCTCCTTATTGTTTCACTGCTGCCATGTTATGCAGGCTTTTTGGAAAGCCTGACATAAATATGATCTTACCTGAATGGCTTCCTTTGTTGAATGCGGCCGTTAATTCTACAATTGTAGACTAGGCCAAAATCTTGTCTGATAATTTGACCACTGCCATTTTTCACTACCGGTCCAGGCGAAGTGTTTCTTAGCGGATTTATCTGCCTTTTTATTTATCTTCCTATGTCATGGACGCTATCTGTTATGTCTCTAAATTCCCTGTGATGGGTTGGCAATGGACTATCCATGATCCTTTGCCTATTCATGTGTATCATAAGGAACTATGGGAATCTAAGTTTGTCCCCCATTTTTACCAAATTTTCCATGGTGTAATGCTGCCATTGTATAGAACATTGCATAATAAGGACGCCCCAAGGTTATCCCCAGAAACAGAGGTTGACATTCTCCCCGTCGCGAGATGGTTTGGAGAAGAATTTTTCACTTATATTAGGGTTTTTGGAAGTTCTTCTTCCCCCCATGTTTTACCCCTATATGTTCTAGATAAAATTGTAGCTTGGGAAATTGCTTATCAGACCTGTGGCCAAGGAGGTATAACAAAGGATTTAAAAGAGAAGAAAAAAGGCATTTGGCCACAATTTCCCGTAAAATGTGGAACATTTTCATTGTTCGATATTGGTCATGCATTCCAAGAGATAGGCAACATTACATGCCTACAACTGTTCAAATTTTTGAGAAGGTTATTCGACCCAAATGATATTGTTAAGAATTTCACCAATGCAATCAAAGTGAGGGAATTTTCCGGGGAACTGGATCTTTTTGATGATATGTTCCAAACAAGAAATTCATTTAAAGAAGTTTTGAATTCAGCTAAAATGCAGTTACCTCCAGAAGAATTCCAGGAATTCAAGTTTTACAGAGAGAGAAGACTAACTCCTATTCCTTTGGAAAATCTACGCTTAGAGCCCGCAAGGGAGCAAACTCCTAGTGTTAGTCTTAATGGCAGTTCGAGTACAGATAAATCTAAATCAAAATCTGACAGAGAGACTTCTGAACATTCCAATAAGTCTAATGAAAAGGAAGATAAAATGGAAGAATCCATGAAAGATTCTGCACAAATCAGAAGGGCAGAGAAGGCAGCAGAGGAGGCGGCTACAGCGGAAAACACTCTTACTGATTGTGTAAATGATAATTTACACAAAGCTAATTTGATTTCAGAAACTGTTCCAGGATATCCCCCACAGGCACATCAACTGCAAATAGAATGGAGGCAAAAGGCAGAAGAAAGAGAAAAATCAATTCAAGGGCTGACAAGATTAAATTGGGACTCATACTGGACATACTTAGTGAAGCCACACAGTCATCACGATGCGCTTAATTGTATCATCAATTCTACAGAGAAGATTGCGCCTACACTTTCCGACTCTGTCTTTTCAGGACAGTTGAATTCTGAAGTCGGCCAACCACATCTTCTCAAAACTATGCTAGATGCCTGCAAGTTTAAAGATCAATTTCATAGATAGTTAGATTTAGTTTTAATTTTACTGTATTTTAGCCTAGGAAAAGGACGGTCATTAAACCGAATCCTTAATTTTTGTAATAGACTATTTTTAGATTTAGCTAAGTAGTATTTAAACCCTTCTCATGCATTTAGAGAAGGGTACTGGATCTTAATATTTTTGACTTGGAGATTACATTTCTGTACTCCATTGGCTTAATATATTTTTAAAAGGATCACATCTGGTGATTTTTATGTGGAATTATCTTTGAAGTGTTGCATTTCTGTACCTTGGAATTTGATTTTGCATCAGAGTTACTAGATTAGAGTATCATATTTCATTTGAAAGTCTTCAAGATGAATAAGGTATTTCTATTTCTTCACTGTTGATTTCTTCTGTCTTATGATATTCGCTTTAAAAATTTGCTATCATTTATATATATTTGGTTCTCACAACGTTTCTTTTTATATATCATTTATGAGTATAATTGAAACATTATCTTTTGTTAAGTATATATAGATGGTATACAATGATGAATGCAATATGTTAATACAACTCTGTTTAATTTCTTAAACAGAGTTATCTTTATTTGTTTCTGCACATTTCAATTTAAATGATAATACATTTTTATGGTTATTGTTAAATTGGGACAATCTTAAGTTGTATTCACATATAATTACCCGAGTTAGTGTTAGAATTTCTTTATCAGTATTTAGTTTAAATTAGATAGTTTTATTTCAGTCATTTTAGTCCCATTTCCACTCATCCAAATCAACCCATCACCAACCCATTTAGTTATAAGGAAACTGGTCCTTTAAATCCAGTCGGAGCCACCATACCAAATGGAAAAGGAGCTGTCCTAAGGTCCCGACCGGGTGGTTTTCCCCAATGTTTGAAGCAGAGATTTTCTAGGCTTCAACAAGTTCCTAGTTTAGATATGGCTGAAACAGCTCCTAGAATGATGAGATCGACCCTTAGAGGCATGGGAATGGGTTATGCTTGTCTATATGATGTATTTTCTCAGTCCTTTTTAGGGTTGGACATTTGGGATTGCTTGGCACTTCATTGTACATTTCATCTATGCATGTTTAGCAAAGGAATAGAGCAGGGTTTGCAGCACTTTTTGGGATCCATGTGGCTCTGTGTTTTGATGGTGTTTTTCTCTATGTAATTTTAAGTTCACTAATTTTTTTGTGTATCATTTTACCTTCTCTTTCTTCTTAAATTAAACTAATCAGTGTTTAAAGGTGGAATTCAGTAGCTTGCTTTTCTCTGCCTTTAGTTTTGTTTAATTTTTCATGTTTTCATTTGTTTGAGGAGGACTCTTGAGACCTTCTTGCCCTCTTCAGATCCTCACTGATCTTATCCATCCATTCACTTGATCTAAAGCATAAAAAATATTGCCTTCCTTGCCCCGATCAGAACTCTGCAAAAACTAGGCCTAATCCCCGCACCCAAAACTGCCTTTCCCTTTGATCCAACAAAAACCCCCAAAAACATAATCAAACTCATTCACTTATATACCTAGCCTAAAATTAGCTTTTATTTCAGTCATCTCAAGCCCTATTGATTACTTTTCTCTGAGATTGACTCGGAGAGAGCCCTCTCCTATTCTGGTAGAGCTAGCTACCAGACTGAGCATGGTTTGATGTTAGCCTAAACTCTGCCTTCCTTGAGCCTGAGGTAGATTTAGGAAATAAAACTCATCATCATGCTCTTCTCCCCCTTTCTGCCCTTCTTCATCATGTTGTTCCTCCTCTTCATCATGTTTTTCCTCCTCTTCATCATGCTGTTTTTCATCTTGCTCTTCCTCCCCTTGCTCATGCTCTTCTTCCTCATCATGCTCTTCTTATTGTTCAATGGGAAATTTGAGCTTCTTTGGAATGGGCTTGTTTGAAGAAGGTGAAGGATGGTGAGTGGAAGGTGAGGGAGATGTATGGAATTAAGGAACAGTGGAAAAATCCGGATGTGCAATGAAAGTATCCCAAGAGATTTCCTTCTTCTCAAGCTAATGAAGAATGATAACCTTGATGAGGGAATGATGGAAGAGGTAAGCTAACTGCTGAGAAGGAGGTTTTTTTCTGAACAGTGGAGGCCATTTTCTCAATAATTATATGGAGGAAGAAAGGGAGATTTAACATTTTGGCTCTTGTGAAATGCATGAGCAACCGGACATGGTAGGCATAGACCCGAGAGAATCTTCCCCCGCAAGTGAAGTATTTCATGATTATCTTCATGAGGGGAGCATAACTAGTCAAAAGATATGATAAGGGAAAGATGGATGGACATGTATCTCTATGCTCAAGCTTCAAAAAAGGTTTGTACTATTCTGAGTCTAGGTGGCTTTGTTTAAACCACTTCTCTCCGACATAAGGGATTTTGGTGGCCTTGGAAATGGACCTAGGAGAGAGCTTGAAATCCAAGCCTGCCAGCTGAAAGTGTTTCCCTTGGAATCTCAAAGCACTAAGATGTGTCAAAGGGGAATAGCTTTTCACCTCCTGCACCCTTTGAAAAAACTCTAGACACCCAACCTCATGAAATTTAAGACTGATGGATTAGCATTTACCTGTTCAGTGACAACAAGCTCAAAGCTCCTGTGAAGGCCACTTCTACTGCCTTGCCTGGGAGGCATTTTTGTTTTGAATGTTCTTTGAAAAAACAAGCTGTCTCAAATGGCCCTTGAAATTTTTTTCTCAACCACACCTCTGTCCTCCTTATAAGTCACTATTTTTCCTCTTTGATGCCAATCAACAAGTATTTGTCAAAATAAAATAAAATCAACTTATCAATGTGCTCGGGAAAAGTCTTGAAAAGAGGTGTTTGTGGTTTATTTGTGAAGAAAGAACATCTGTTTTGCTAAAAACACCTTTCTCTTCAATCTATACCCTTTTTTATATTCACTATTCCCTTACAAAGGTAGACAAAAACACCCTCAACTGAGTTTGAAAAATCTTTCAACACACTCTGTTTTTTGAATTATGGAGGCTGTATAGATTTGGCTGTTTCATCACACAGAGAGGACCTTTTCAAAATTACAAGGCTTTCAAATTGTGATCACTGTTTTCCCCTTGGAAACTCAAACAGATTCTGCTCTTGTTTTACCCATTGGCTATCACTGTTCTTAAAGGCAGTTAGAGTCCTTTAAGATTGTTTAAAACATCCACCTAACACTGTAAAGGTGTGTGACAATCACAGCAACAAAAACCTCTAAGTTTTCTCAAAAAACTCACCCTCTAATCACTGTCTCTTGCTTATGCTCTTTATATAAAAAACTGCTTTTTAAAGCCACTGTTTATCTCATGGTTTTTGGAAGATAAAGTGGTTTCAAAGCACTATTTCTCCTTAGGAAAAAACATGGCAAACACCCCTTTAAAATTTTGAATTTTTCCAAGAGGGACTGGAGAATACCTTGAAGACTTTTCACCAACCTTTGTTGATCATTTGGCAGCTCCAAAGATGCCTTTTTAGGGCCTTTTGAGTGAGCGACACGTTCACGTGAAAAAACACTGTGCCTTGTAAACTGTCGAGTCAGCTCTCGGGAAATGGTTGACTAGCGCTGCAGGCGCACCGTGCCACAGTATAAACTCTGTGTGTTTTCTCTCCTAGGCACGCCACGGAGGCTTGAGGGCCTTAAAAAACTTGAAATTTTGCTCGAAGCTCCTCGTTTCTCTAGTGGGAAGCCAGGGGATTTTTGTTTGGTTACTTTGAATTTTGCAAGTGAGACTTTGCAATGGTAAATTACTCCCTTTAAAGTCAAAAAAGCCAACCACCTTTTGAAACTAATTTACGAGGGGTTTGGATGCTACGAAGGCCCTTTTTGTCCTAAAACAACATAAATCACTGTCTTTATGCTTGTAAATATCTTTTTGCTCCTTTAAAATGAAAATTTCTCTTGAAACTTCATAAAAGACCTTTCACCTGAGAATACTCATTAACATAAGGCTGTTGCTTAATCTTTGAAACTATTTGTAAAATCTCTGCTCTCATGAAATGGAAGGAGTGTTAAAACTTAAAACTTGGACTGTTGTTTATAGAGGAGTCTATTAACAAAACAACCTTGCAGCTCCTTCAAAATATCCCTTCAGACATATTATGAGATCTTTATCTTTATCAGCTGATGAAGGCCCTTTGATATGAATATAAAACTTGTTCGATCATCTCTTTAACCATTTGTATGAAGTGATTTTTATGGTTGAAACCTCAGGATAACTAACCCTCTGATTTTTGTGAGGGAGGCCATTTTCAAGTTGACAAACGAACTGTTATGGTGTTCGATGGTTGATCATGCCCATTGTACAGGATCAACAGCAAGGGTTTATAAAATTTCTCTTCAGGCATCAAAAACAAAAACACCCACAGAGACTTATGTGTGCCAACTACACAAATTTCAATCTTAAGAACCTACCCATCCTAAACTTCACAAGTGCAACAATAAAAATATTCTTGGTCCATATCAATAACTTGCAAGGTTGGTATTTAGAATGGGTAATTAATATATTTTATTTGAAACCCCATTTGAAACTCCAAGTGAAACGCTCTTCTATAAATAGTCTCCAACATCAGGGCAAATGACTAACCTTGGATTGCCAAAGTAATCGAGTCTTCAACTTTTATGAAGATATAACAGGGGATGATGAGCTGAAGTTGAATTGTAAACATTGGAAATCTATCCCTTTGTTCCTCTGTGAAGGAGGTCTGTAAGAATAGTAATTTTCATTCATTTTACCATTTTTGGTAGTAGTCCCTTCTGAAATCTCTGCCACACTAAAATAAATGCTCTTCATCCTCAAACAATGGTGAGCCTTCTACTTGTTCATGAAGGAGGCCTATATTTGACAACTACCTGGGCTCTTTTCAACCCCTATTTTAACCAAATGAAGAATTTAAATGAACAAAATGTTAGTGGTTCTCTTTGTATTTATTAGCAGAAGTCAGTTTAAAACCAAGATTGTTTTACTTCCTTGGCCATTTAGATGAGGCTGTCTTTAGTCAAAAATCCACCTCCGAATTCTTCTTTGAAGGAGACTCTTATAAACATAAGAACCGAGGTTTTTAGCACCATTGTATTAACCATATTTTTGGTTAAACACCATTTGAGATCTGTTGATGTATCTTTTGCTCATCCTTTGGAAGGAAGGTGACTCATCATTTCTGAAATCATCTAAAAACACCTTAACTTTTTGCTTTTAAATGAGGTTACATCTCTGTTCCTGGCCTTCTGCTTGTTAAATGAAGGAGGCCTTTATCACATTGTCGAACCCTCTGCTTGTAAAATGAAGGAGGTTTTCAACCAATGACCTGACCATCTGCACATATTTGGAGGAGGTTTTACACAGTGATGCCATCTCATCTGCTTTCAAGCAGTGCCATATTTCCTTTCACTGCCTATTCATAGTTAAGCAAATAAAAGTGACAAATTGACAATATGCCATGAGGGGCATTACTCTAAGACATGTAATCCTGTTTTTAAAATACCTTTATGCATTTTTAGACATTAGAAGCAACCTGACCAGTATCTGCAGAGTATTACTTGTTATTCATAAGTCACTAACCTTTTGACTGTGTTTGCAGGAGCTTATTGAAATAACTCTCTGTCCACTACTTGCATCCTAGGCTCAAAACCACATGAGAAACAATTGTCTTCTTATGTTAAGTTTAATAATGTATTTTGGAACACTGGTACACTTCTGCTTTTGAAAAAGACATTGAAACACTGTAAATCGACCTAAAATCAATTTTACCTGTGTCATATGCACTGCTGATACATCAAGGTTTGTTAGTGGCGTGACTTAAGAGTGTATCAAGATTTATTTTTAGAATAGGAAGGTTATCTGTGACTGGTTGATATTAGACAGAGGTTCTTTTGGCTTTAGGATAGTTTGCCAAGGGATGATCACATAAAGTGCCACTACCTAACTTAGGGGAGACTTTTTGGACAGATTTGGAGTATTCTCTTTGGAGCTGATAGACAAGTTTGTATGACTGGGACTAGATAGGGATTGAAAATTAGGTTTTATCTCATCATGGGCTGATTTTAAAAGATAGGAGGGAAAAAATGTTTATGGGTGTTTTCCATCCGACAAATTTGACAAATTGGATATTAGCTGCTAGAAAAATTGGCTTTAAAAACTAGTCATCATCAACAGGTGAAAAATATTGATGACTAACAGTGGCTCCATTTGGGAGGGCAGCTCCTTTTCAGGAGGTGTCCAGAATTTGAGATCTTGGTTCATTGAATACTAATGCCTTTATCCATTGGCGCAAATATCTTTATTCCTTGATGTTATTTCTGAAAATTGGCAACATGTGGCGCCAATGACATTTCTACCTACCCCACTATATTTCCTAACATTTTTTCTTCTTTTGGGTCCATTTGGACTAGCAACCCTTTTACATAATATTTTTGAAAAATGACACTATCTAGTTATACACTTATATCTATTGGGAGTTCAGATTAACCTGATGAACTGCTTTGTTTCTCTACCTATGCTAGATCGACTGTCAAGGTTAAGATGTTTGAAAGGATTTTATTCTCTAATCTAAAACATGAAATTGAAAAATGACCAAATCAGGATTAGACAATCTGATTTGTCATGTACTTGTGGCATGAAAGACAAGCTGCACACAAATATTATTTTGCATAAAATGAAATCTAGAAAATCAGGGCTAGGATACACAGTTTGTTTTTCATCCCTGCTTTCCTCTTTGGTTCTGTTTTGAGCATGTGGAACCAATATATTTTCCTAAAGTCAAGCTTACACAATGTTGACTATCTTTTCCTCTCACTAACTTATCAGCAAATAAATTTAAAACATGTTCAGTTATGATTAGGCTAGATAACTGAACAAGACATTTGAGCACTATTAGCGGCATTTAGACTTGCGTGCTTTCAGAATGACTCTTTTTTGAACATGGGGCTTTCTTTCTATTTTTCAAACCACCCTCTTTTTCTATTTTTCTATTGTTTTTGAATTTTCTGTTTTTTGATTTATTTTTCAAACAATGGTATATACAATGATTTGAAAATGTTTTAAATCAGAAATATTGGAAATGGTGAAACTTAAGCATCCTATCTTCATAACGATCTCCTACAACTCTTGGTCCACTCGGCTCTTGAAAAGAAAAAATTGGAAAGTTTTCTCTTTCAAGCATGACATAAGGATTCATGCATGAATCTCTGAACTGTAGAAATTTTGAATAACTGTTATATTATTCACCGAGATTATCCTGATGACACACTATTTGAGCTTCATGCATAATACATAATCTCTTCTACCATTGATCATTAATTGCAAAAATATAAACAATTTCATGCGCACATTAAAACCATAAACAATCACACATAGAAACACAGTATTTATGAGAAATATTAAAGCTGAAAACCCCCAACTATCTATATATTATATAATAGAGATCATGTAACAATAATTGTACAAACTCCTCACAAGCTCTCAGTACAATCTCCAATTGCTACACACTACACAAGCTCAGATCTAGCAAAACACATGCTCTAATCTGTTCCACCTGTTAGCCTGCCTCTACTACGCAATCCCTGATGAATAATGGCCCTGACTGAGTTCGAACCCACTTGGTATGCACTGCGCAATCCTCATTGACATCTCCATCAATGTGTGGTGCAAACTCATGCACCAATATAGTCACAACTGATAGTCACACTTGCTCTTTCACCTACCTCTCCACTGGTATCCACGGAAACTGTCCATGCACTGAAGTTAAATGATGTATTATTTAGTTGATTTATGAGTTAATAATTAGTTAATTAATTAATAATTAATTCACACCACTCTCACTAGTGTATTAATCAGTTAAAATAGATACAACTAGCTCAATTATGTTTAACTGAGTTAAACTGAATACAACTCCACTAACTTCCTCAATCAATTCCACCAAACTCTGTCACATGAGTTCTAACTGAAGTCTCCATGCAATAGCTCCACTTAACCCTTAGGAATAGTGTAATTCCTTCTGTTAGCTGTTGTGCCACATCTATGCACTTAATTGAAGTGCTCCAAGAGGATAAGATAATGTTTAGAGTCCAAATATTATTAAGAGCTAATAATATTTGACATATCTATTTTTAGACTGGCAATCTAAAAATAGATTCTGCCCAGTATGTCTAAAAATAGAATTCCATCTATTTTTTCCGACTTGACCAACCATCCACAAATAGCATCCTGCAACTCATAGAACATGATCCATATGTCTAAAAGTAGACATAGTCTAAAAATAGACTTTGCGCCAAAAATAGCCTGCGGGCCCACTTAGTGAAGGCGACTTCTTTCCACTAAGCTCATCATCTTGTTTCATTATCAACGCTCTCTCTCTACAAGATATGGATTATCTGCAACCCCTATCCTACCTCTGTGGTATTTTAATTTGCTCTTGGTGAGTGCCTTCGTCAAGATATCAGCATCCTGATCCTCCATAGGAATGTATGAAAGTAACATGACCTTCCGTTGCAAAAAATCTCTGATATGATGATACCGAATGTCAATGTGTTTAGATCTATCATGAAATACTGGATTAACTGAGAGCTTGATGCAACTCTAATTATCACAATAAATCACAGTAGGATCCAAGTGTGAACTGAACAATCCGACCAGGATCTTCCTCATCCATATAGCCTCGCATGCAGCCAAACTTGCTGCCGTATACTCAGCCTCTGCTGAATTGAGTGCCACGAATCTCTGCTTCCTGCTGTACCAAGAAACTGCTGTCGACCTGATACTGAAAATCCCTCCAGATGTGCTCTTTATGTCCATTGGGCTCCCTGCCCAATTTGCATCTATGAAGCCACACAGCTTCACCTCATCCGACTGTTTGTACCATAATCCATATCCCAATGTGCCTCTGAGATATCTCAATGCATGCTTGCCCGCCTTCCAAAAGAGCTTGGTTGGCTTAACCATAGCTTGTGAAAGTTGGTTAACAGCATAGCATATGTCGGGTCGTGTATTGACTAGATACATAAGAGACCCCACCAACTGTCGATAAACAGTGGCATCCACTACCTCTGCCAAAGTAGCATCCTCCTTCCTCCATCCACCAGGAAGAGGAGTATCAACAGGCTTGCAGCCATGCATGTTGAACTTCTCCAGTATCTCCCGAGCATACTTACCCTGAGAAACAAACATTCCACCATTGCGCTACCAAATTTCCAATCCCAGGAAATAATGAAGGAGGCCCAAGTCCTTCATCTCAAACTCTTTTGCAAGATCAGCCTTGCATGAGTGTATCAACAATTTATCACCTGTCAAAATCAAATCATGTACATAAAGTACAATGATCAGCAACTTACCCTCCACCAAAATCTGGTATAGGTTAGGATCTGCCTCACTCTTGGAGAATCCAAGTCTGGTGAAATAACTGTCTATCCATGTGTACCAAGCACGAGGTGCTTGTTTCAACCCATACAGTGCTCTCTTGAGCCTGCACACATGTGACTCGTTGCTGAAGATATCGAAACCTTCGGGGTGCTCTATGTACACCTCCTCCTCAATGAATCCGTTGAGGAACACAGTCTTCACATCCATCTCATGAATGTGCCACTCCATCTGTGCTGAGAGAGCAAGAATCGTCCGTATGGAAGAATACCTTGCGACAAGTGCAAAGGTCTCCTCATAATCGATCCCCTCAATCTGTGAAAAGCCTCAGGAAAAAAATCTTTCCTTATACTTCTCCACACTCCCGTCAGCTGCCTGCTTCACTTTGTAGATCCATCTCGAACCCACCACTGATTTCCCTTCCAGCCTTGGGACAATCTCCCATGCACTGTTTCGTACAATCGAATCATACTCTTCCACCATGGCATCTACCCATGAGGGATCCTCCACAGCTTCCTCGAAAGAGGATGGCTCTGTCACGATACACTTGCTCACAAGAGCCATGTATCCGATATCTTAGTCGGTGGCCCTGTCTGCATGCAACGACGTGCGCATGGAGTGCTCCTACAACCTTCTCTGCATCTTGAGCCAGTCGCTCAGCTTCTGTAGTGCGCTTCTGCCCTCTGATGGTTGGTGTTGCCTGAGTGGTCTCTTCCACTCCATGAACCTCCTCTTGTGGTTGATCCACATCCTGAGGCTCATCCTTAGGAACTAATAGCTCCTCATCTGCATGAAAGTGTGGCTCTCTCTAAAGTGAACACTTCATGGCTTTCTCCTCCTGAAATTTGATATCCCATCGCACAACAGTCTTGCGACTGTCTGGAAAATACACACGATAGTTGTGGGGCGTATCAGTGTACCCCACAAATATCCCAACCTCTGCAGTTGGATGTAGCTTCTTCCTGGCATCCTTCGTCACATGAATGTAAACAGGTGAACCAAAAATCCTCAAATGGGAAATATCAGGCTTCTTACCAAAAAACGCCTCTTGGGGTGTACTCATGCCAAGTATCCTATGAGGACAACGATTCTGCACATATACTGCAGTATTGCATGCCTCAGCCCAAAAGTGTATGGGAAGGCGCTGATCATGCAACATCGCCTGTGCAGCACCCACGATCGTTCTTTTCTTCCGCTCAGCAACCCCGTTCTGCTGTGGGTTATGAGGTGCTATGAGCTCTCTTTAAATTCCTTCTGCGCTACAAAAGTCCTTGAATTCTCCAGAGATGAATTCACCACCATTGTCACTCCTAAGAGCCTTCACCTGCTTCCTTGATTCTTTCTCAACCAGTGCCTTGAACTCACAGAACTTTGAGTATGTCTCACTCTTCTTCTGCATGAAGAAGATCCAACACTTACAAGAAAAATCATCAACAAAGATCACATAATACCTGTGCTTTGCTGTCGAAGCTACTGAGAAACGTCCACACACGTCTGTGTGAATTCTCTCAAGGATCGTCGTGGCGTGACTAACCTTCTCGTGAAAGGTGGCTGTCACAAATTTTCCCAAGGTACACCCCTTGCACTGATCTAACTCTGCAAGAGTACCCTTAGGAAGCCTAGTAGAAATTTGCTACAGTATCTTCAAAGCTCCATGGTGAAGGTGGCCCAATCTTCGGTGCCACAACTCGCCATCATCCCGTCTCACCACTCCTTCTGCCTTGCCTGCCATTGCTACGCAGCCATCTACCTGAAATTGATAAAGGTTCTTAACTCGAACCCCTATCCTCTGGGTCTCACCAGTTTCCTTACTGCGCAGGAAATCCTTTCCCTTGCTAAAGACAACATCATATCCCTTGTCTTCTAACATCATCATAGAGATAAGATTCATCTTCAATCCTGGAACATGCATCACTTCCTTCAATACGAAGGGTTTACCAAACTCCCTCTCAAAGGAAATGGTACCGATACCAGTCACACTGTATCTACCATTATTTCCCATCTCGATGTGCACTCCAAGATCTTTCTCATCTAGATCAGTAAATAAATCTTGACCTCCTGTCATGTGAAAAGACGCACCACTGTCCAGAAACCACACTGAACCCATCACACTTGAGACCAAGCATGTGATCAGTGAAAAATCTAGCTCAAACTGTGAGGCTAAGGCCTCTCCAGCTGTAGTCCCAGCACCCTGCTTATTTTTCTTCTTCTGTGGACAATTTGTGGCGTAATGTCCATGTTGGTGACAGTGAAAGCACTTCACCTTGGGCATGTCCTGCTTCTTGCTTTTCGCACCGGATTGAGAAGCATGCTTCTTGCTCTTCCCCTTCTTTGCTTTGGTAGCCAAAGCACAATTTTATTCATCTGATTTCTTTGATGAAGATCTGTCCCTGGTACTCTGCCTTATCTCCTCTTGCACAAGATCCGACCAAAGTCGCTCCCATCCTAGAAATTTCTCCCGACCATTGACAGAGTCTTGACAGGAATGCCAACTCTTCGGAAGCCCAAGGAGAGCCAAGCTCACCAAGTCCTCGTCATCTGCAGTCACCCCCACACTTCCCAACTCATCCCTGCATTGGGTGAACTTCGTGAGGTACTTGGGCATACTGTCGCCTTTCTCCATCTTTATGTTTCTGAGTTTATCCTTGAGTGCCCACTTCCTCTGGTCGCTCTTGCTTTGGAATAAATTTGTCAAGGATTTCCACATCAAGAATAAAGAAGCCTTACCATGAATTTTGGACACTATGTGATCCTTCACGCCCTCCAACAATATCCTTCGACACTTTGCTGTCTTCTTTTTCCATGCGTCAAGTACGACAGCATCAGTAGAAGTAGGCTTTGGAATTTTTGCATCTATGAACTCCTTCAACCCATTGTCATATAGCACTGCCTCCATCCTGTCCTTCCATGCAATATAATTCGAGCTGCCCTCAAGGGCATACTCCAATCGCAATCCGTTGAAAGACATCTCAACTTCGACACCAAGAAAACACTGCTGCAAATTCAAATTCCACCAGTACAAAACTCAATCGCTTCAATGTCTAGCAATTGCTCCAATGATCAATATAGCTTTGATACCATGTATAAATTTTGAATAGCTGTTATATTATTCACTGATATTATCCTGATCACACACTATTTGAGCTTCATGCATAATACATAATCTCTTCTACCATTGATCATTAATTGCGGAAATATAAACAATCGCATACGCACATTAAATCACACATATAAACACAGTATTTATGGGAAAGCTTAAAGCTGAAAACCCCCAACTATCTGTATATTATATAATAGAGATAATATAAAAATCATTGTACAAACTCCTCACAATCTCTCAGTACAATCTTCAATTGCTACACACTACACAAGCTCAGATTTAGCAAAACACATGCTACAATCTGCTCCACCTGTTAGGCTGCCTCTACTGCGCAGTCCTTGATGAATAATGGCCCTGACTGAGTTTGAATCCACCTAGTATGCACTGTGCAATCCTTATTGGCATCTCCATCAATGTGTGGTGCAAAATCATGCACCAGTATAGTCACAACTGATAGTCACACTTGCTCTTTCACCTACCTCTCCACTGGTCTCCACTGAAACTTTCCATGCACTGAAGTTAACTAATGTATTCTTTAGTTGATTTATGAGTTAATAATTAGTGAATTAATTAATAATTAATTCACACCACTCTCACTAGTGTATCAATCAGTTAGACTAGATACAACTAGCTCAACTATGTTTAGCTGAGTTAAACTGAATACAACTCCACTAACTTCCTCAATCAACTCCACCAAACTCTGTCACATGAGTTCTAACTGAAGTCTCCATGCAATAGCTCCACTTAACCCTCAGGAATAGCGTAATTCCTTCTGTCAGCTATTGTTCTACATCTGTGCACTTAACTAAAGTGCTCCAAGAGGATAATATAATGTTTAGAGTCCAAATATTGTTAAGAGCTAATAATATTCGACATATATATTTTTAGACTGGCAATCTAAAAATAGATTCCGCCCAGTATGTCTAAAAATAGAAGTCCGTCTATTTTTTCTGACTTGACCAACCATCCACAAATAGCATCCTGCAACTCATAGAACATGATCCATATGTTTAAAAATAGACATAGTCTAAAAATAGACTTTGTGCCAAAAATAGCCTGTGGGCCCACTTAGTGAAGGCGACTTCTTTCCACTAAGCTCATCATCTTGTTGCATTCTCAACATGAACAACCCCGTATCTTCCCACTGTGCCTCTTTATACCTCTGATTTCCACTCCTTCCTTTGCTGTACATATTTTTCAAATAATGCAGATATTCTTTGTCATTTTTGAAGTATATGATGACATCATCAAGGTATGTCAGAATGCAGAAATTCAGAACTGGAAACATGGCTTTTAGGAGCATGTTTTTGATATCTGGTGGTTTTTAAATTCTGGGTTTGAAAATGGAACTACTTCCACCATACTTGAAAAATTCTTGGAGTTGTCTGCTTTGCAAAGGAATTATTTGGCTATATCCTGAAACATTATTTTGCAAAGACACATGATTAAAAGCATTTATCATTGGTGTATCATAGTCTTGGGCATGAAGGATATAGTTGCTGTCACAAGGGTGTGTATGAGTATTTCTAAAATCAAAACAAATCCTATGACCAGCTATTTTACCTTTGACTACTACTGTTTGGTCAAGATTTTTGTATTTTCTTTTGTCGAAGTTGTTTCTTGGAGTGATGGCAGTGGCATAGTGCTTCTCACTATTTTCCCTACATGAAGTAGTATTTTGAATAAGATTGCAATTTCTGGCAGTTCTAAGTCTTTGGTGGAGTGGAAAAATGCTAGCTAGTTCAAACAACTCAGGTATATTTGGATTGCAGTGATCATATCCTTTCATAAGAAGTTTTTAAGACATTTTTTTTTTATTTGGAGCTATTATGGCTACAGTCAAGGTTTAATTTGAAGGGGTAGAGTTATGTGATGGAAAATCCTTAAGGTATGGTAAGAACATTAAACTTCCATGTCCCTGAGTCCCAAAGAGATTTGTGATATGCAAGTCTTCTAATGCCTCTATTCTGAAAAAGTTTCCTGATGTTAATGTTGATGTTTGCCTAAGGTTTAATTAATTTTCTTGATAATACATAATGGTTCGTGCTTCTTTCTCTATCCCTGTTTCAAAAGGAACAAACTCTCTTTCCTCAAGACACAGCTACTCATGGTCATGATAAATTTGAGCGTCTAGTTCATCATAGAGAACTTGGGGAAGCTGATGAGGTGGGTCTAAGTTTGTTTCAAATCTTTCAGACTATCCTTCAATGTCCTCATCAGCGTGTAAAATGAAAGAGTTCATATTAGAATGCAAGGAGTACATCGGGATGTTATCTGGCCTTTCCTGACTACTGACCATAAAGTTCATGTGTGATTCCCGATAGAGTATTCTAGTTTGGTTAAACATAGGAATAGTGGTGTAGGACATATCAAGTTGAATATTTCCCTGAAGCTTAGCTCCCCAAGTTCTGGATAAAAGAATTATGTACTTGGGGGGAATGTCTGCTACCACTATGTCCATGATCAGGTGTTTTGCAGGTATTTGGGCCAAACTAAAACAAAGATCTTTGATCAAGCCTAGACATTTGACTCTACTCGAATCAAATGAATATAAGTCTTTATATGGTCTTGTGATTTCTAGGCCTAATATTTCCATCACAACCTTCGGTAGGAGATTATGCGAGGCCCTGGATTCTAGCATGGCATTGTGTAAGATTTGTTCATGGATATTCAAACTGATGTAAAAGTGAAGAGTGGTTTGTTCTTGAAATTTCCCTTCTATTTTTGGACCAAACAACACTTCAGGAGTGTCATCAGCTAGATTAAGGGTGTTTGCATCATTTCATATATTCAGGACCTTTAACACTTGGGATTTATAAGAGCTTTGGGTGATAAGTTCAATGAGAGTCATGGTAATATTTATTTTGGTGATTTCTCCCTCAAAACTGAAGAGTGCTTGTAGTTTAGACAGGTTTTCTTCAGTTTTTTCAGCCATGACTTTCTCTATGTTCTGAGTTTGATGACTTTGTTTCGGTATTTTGTTTGACACAACCATCTTGGGAATCTTTGTGGAGGTACTAGGAGCATCTGAGCCAAGAATTTTTTGAATGGATTTATCTTTTTTTTGGTCAGTTTTCTTGGCCATGATTTTTTTGCTATCCACTGCTTTTTTAAGGATGGTATCAAGGGTTTTAGCAGTGTCCGAGCTACCTTTCTTGGATTTGTCTTGGCTTTTTCTGCTTCTAAGGTCATACTACCTATGAGCTTCTATTATGGCATTCTAAAAATCTATGGCAGGATCTTCGGGATCTTCATAGTTGTTTTCATTATGATTCAGAGAGAAGCACACTTGTTCTTCTTCTATGAGGTAAACCTCACTCTCGTTATCAGAACCTATAAGGTTCAAATGATTTTCATCAATTGGTTCTATATCCCTTTCATCTTCTTCCACATAATTTTCATTAAAGGGTGGCCTAATTTGTTGGTCATTTTCCCTAGGTTTTTTTTGAGGTTGTTCCCTCCTAAAATTTTGGTTCTAGTTTCTGTTTGGAGGGTTTGGTTGGTTGTCCCTAAGAGGTGTATTTTCACTTATATTTTCCCACATTTTCGCCATGGATCTAACCAAGTCATATATTATAGGATCTAAGGAAGGGGCTGAAGTGGAGACCTCATCCCGGTATGTGACTTTCCTTTCTGATCTGGTCCTAGCTCTCTTTTCTACTAAGTTGGCTTCTGCACTTATGGCCACTTTTTGCATTTCCTCTAAGGTAGGAGGGTCCTTATCTCTTAGTTGATAAGTCATGTCTGGGTCAAAGCCTTCAGGGAACTTTGCTAAGGCTTAGCCAAGTGGAGGTTTGAAGTGAGGTGGTAGGGCATTATAAACACTGTTGAACCCAGTGTAGTATCCCTGGACACTTGCCCCATTTTCCCGTTTTATATTGTTATATTATGACAAGATTTGAATGGGGTTCTTTTGGATTTCCCACTTATTTATGAAGGTTTGGTAAAGTTCTGGGAGATCGTGGATGCTATTTGGAGTTAAGATCTTAATCCATTTTTTGGGTTCTCCACCCAGGCTTTGGGCGGACATCCTCATTCTGATGTTCTCGTCTTCTATTTCCATGTATTCAAAGGCATCGCTAATTCTATCTACATGTTGTTGAGCTGTGGTAGTCTCAACTCCGGTAAAGTGTGGGATTTTGGATTGATAGTCATTTTGTAAAGGAGCCAAAGGGTGTAGCAACACCAAAGGTGCATACCAAGCTGGTATGGCGGGAGCTAATGGATGATGTACAAAATGAGGGCTTGTAGGATGAGCTGAGGTGATTTGAATAGTAGTGGTTTGGATGGGTGTGGCAGATGTACTTGGGCTAGTGATTTGATTTTGAGCAGATCTGGGGTGGTAGGAGCCAAAGTGATGGAGAAGCTGAAAATCGGGAGGTGTAGTAGGCGAGGCTTCTCTACTAGGACTCTGTGGCAGATCTAGAGGCTCAAGATCGTTAAATTTTACCTTACTTTGTGACTTGCTTCTAAAAAGGTTTTTTGCCGATTTTAAGTCAAATGGGGAATCCTGCAAGGATGTGAGGTGTTTAGGTACTGATCTTTCTTTACAGATGGACCTATAGGTAGCTAAATGGCCAATTTCGGAAGCTTGCCACATAATCTTCTCTGGGTCATCTACTATGATAGGGGGATTTGGGTCAGGATGAGATCTGGTGTAGATTCTTTGTGAATCTATATTTTGAATTCAGAGCTTAGAGAGGATGGAATTTATGGTTGTTTTGGATGGATGGCTTCTCTAAGTGTTTTTAATAATGTGAAGGATGGTCAAAACAAAAATGAGGACTAGTGGAGTCGCCAGGTGGATTTCTGTGAGAACTATGGTCCACCACCAACACTATCAAAGATGCTTTTGGGAAAAAGTTTTCTAGCAAACTTTGAGATGAAGACTTGCAAGGAAGAGTGATTCACTTGGTTTCAACAGTTTGCTAGGCTGTTTGGAAAAGCTAATGGTTCTATTTGCAAGATTATTTCTGTTTATCTCCTATGTTTAGGTGAAGTCTTTTGAATCGCTAAGTTATACTTATTTTGTCACTGATCACAGAGTTTGCACCATGAATTTTAAGTTTTGGAAAGGATGAGTCAACATAAAGGTACGGTTTATGAATTTTTTGGATTTTATGGAGTTTTTAGGCCTACTAGAGGCTAGTGGAGTCGCCAAGTGGAACTTGGTTGTTTTTGTAAAGATGTAGCTATGGTCCACCACCAATGACTAGGGAAAAGCCAATCTGGGAATTTTTTGGGGTTTTCTGAGTTTTTGTGTAGCCTATGAGGTTTGGAAGAGTTTCATATAACTGAATCATCATTTTGCTAAGATGGTGAAAGAGCTAACTTCTACTCTTCAAACAAAACTTAAGTTTTCTAAGTTTGATTGAGACTTCGAGAGTTACTAAGGAGTACTTAGATTTTCACTAACTCGGAAGGTCCCACCGAGATCGGCACTAAGTTAGTGAGCGGTGGGATAAGTCAATTAGATAGTATTCTTAAGGCTGCTAGAATGTTTTAGGGAATATAAGTTTGTTTATCACTCAGAGTCCCACCGTGATTGCCATTATGTTAGTGAGTGGTGGGATAAGTTCACAAGGTAGTATTCTCAAATGTTTTTGAAGGTTTAGGGAAACTAATTTTGTCAATCACTCAGAGTCCCACTGTGATCACCATTATGTTAGTGAGTGGTTGGATAAGTCAATCAGATAGTATTCTTAAGGCTTCTAGAATGTTTTAGGGAATTTAAGTTTGTTTATCACTCAGACTGCCACCGTGATCGCCATTATGTTAGTGTCCCGTGATTTGGCTGATTGGCAAGCCAAATGACAGTGTAACATCAAACCAGTCTTTGAAGCCCAAGGACCTAGCCTTCCTAGACTCAGAGAGGGCTCTCTCTATTTTTGTAAGGGATATCTGTGTGTTTTCTTATTGTGTTCTTGATTTTAGGCTAGTTATGAAGTAGGTTTTTGGTTTTTAGGTTGTGAGGGATGAACTGATCAAAGACTAAGATAGGTAAAAAGATGTTGGATCCACTGGGCTATGTGGTCAAAGAGGTCAAGAAATATTTCAGATGGTGATACAAGGTTGCTGAAGGGTCGATTTGATTCGAGGTAAAAAGTATCTTTGGGTAAAATGGAGTGAGATGGACATTAAACTTGTGAAGAACAAAGGATTTCAAACATAAATAGTTTAATAGCTGACATAAACATGGTAGGGCTAACCTTTAATCATGAGAAATATAACTATAAAATGATCAATGCATAGAAATAAACATTCAATCCATGCATAGAGGGATATGACTCTCTAACTTTAGGAAATGGCTATTAGACTTTGGGGAAATACATTTAAGACAAACAAACAACTCAAATCAAACAATCAAAGAAAAGTTTCAAGGTGGGCTATGACTATTCGCAGGTAAACGGAGGCCTGCGCCAGATCATACTTAGCATGCATAAAACCATAAATGAAACAAGCAAACAATATTCTTTAGTTATCAAAGAGCAATCAAGGATTCTTTGATATGACTAAGAACGAAGAAGACATAGAAGCTATGAAGAAACAGGAAACTTGAGGTGCCTCCAAGGGCATGTCTCAAATCTATTATCTATTGTCTTATAGCAAGCAAGAACATGGAAATATGAATGAAAACTAAGAAGCAAAACAGAGAGGGACACTATACCATTTTACCAAGTCATTGAATCCAACAACAGACCTCCTTCATCATCCAAAAACATTCAAGAAACTATCCAATGCATGAGACAAGTGTTTCTTCCAAGCTTTTATAACCATATATTGCTTCTATTCATCAATTTCAGTCTTATTTACAATGAAAGCCTTTGGAATATATAGGCCAAAGTGAGGAAAACCTCCTAGTTCAACTTGCAATCTCATTGGCCTATCCAAAATATCTGATTTTGTCCTTGAGGCTTTGCAAAGCCCAAGGCACAAAATACCTTATAAAATATCTCAAAAATTCTAAAAAAGGAAAACATATTGACTTTTCATAACTAATCATGCACAAAAATAACTAAACGCACGTGAGGAAAAGTCACTTTAGAAAGGTTCATTTTTTACAAAAATACTTAAATATATTGAGAAAGTCATTGACTTATAGAAATAACATAGAGCCGCCAAATGTCAAACAAGCTTTATGGCGATATTTAAATCTATGAATGTCTATTTTCTTAAAATGCTTAGTTTTCTCCAAACTGACCACTATAAGTCCATCAAAAACTGATCTGTGTGTAAAAACCCAAAAAATAAACCTTGCTGATAAACGGGGCAGACTGTAGAAAAAGTGAGTGTTTTTCGCCATTTTGGGGGAGAAAATAATCTTCAAATGATCTAAAAATCGCTGAGTATATGCCCCTGAAATTATGGCATTCAATGATACCATTTTAATCCTTTGAGGATGCCCCAAACAGAAATGGCGATTCCCATGAGTTTTAGCCAAAAACCCAAAAATAACAAAAAACCAAAACTTGTTGAATTTCGCCCAATTTTGGCGAGCATGAACCTCAAGGGTTTTCAGAAAAATTCTGGTAAGCTAAGGCCAAAATTTGGAGCTTTGAGGTGTCTTTCTTCAATTTTGGTGCCGAGCACCTCCTTTGTGCTTCCTTGAGTTTTTCCTGTGTGGCCTTCATTTTCCGCTGGGAAAACTGATTGAGCTTCTTATAGTGCCCGGTCATCCTCCGTTGTAGGTAAAAATCTCTATTTTCCTTCTCCAAATTCTTTTCCAAGTGATCATTTACCCTCTCAAGCCATGTTTCTCGATTTTTCTCTATCTCTTGGGTGAACAAAGTAGTGAGAGGAATAGATTGGAGAAGGGCAGCTTCTTCTTCCTTTTGTTTCTCAAGGGCTCTTTTGAGTCCCATGATCCTTGGCCTCTTTCTTCTGGGCTGATCTTCATCTTCACTATCATTGAACTCGCCCATGAGTTCTTCCAATCTAACTTGCACCTTGGAGGCCTCTTTTTTGTATTTGATGGTCATGTCTCATATACCGCCATGTGGACACTCATCTGTCTATTTTGAATTTGCAAAAAGTGATTGAAGTTTCTAGCCCTCTCTAGATCTACCATCAAAGCATCAATTTGGCTTTCTCTATTGATCAAGAGAGTCTCTAGGATTCTGGCCTCATTGTCGCTATCATCACTTTGGATTTGAATTATGTCGAAGTCGCTCTCCTTTTCATGGCTGCTTTCTTCTTTCTCCTTTCCCTTGCTTTGGGTGGCCTTCTTGGATTTCCTCCTCTTGGGAAATTCGACAATGGGCTGCTTGGGAAATTTCCCCTTTCTTCGGAGGGCCCTAGTAACATTTGGAGTAATAGTTTTAGGCACCCTTTTCTTTGATGTCTGGGGCTTGGCCACTTTTGGAGAAGAGAGCATGGCCCCTTGCCTAGGAGAGGCAGCTAGCACATGCTCTATTGGTTCTTTGCCCTTGTTACTTTCCTCATCATTCTTGCCACTGTTTTGAGTTTTTTCATGGTGCTTCTCTTCATCACTTTGCTACATATTATCACTGTGATGCTCTTCACTTTACTACCCTTCCTCACTGTGATATTTTTCACTTTACTACCCTTCTTCCCCTTGTTGTTCCTCCTCTTCATCATGCTGTTGTTTATCATGTTCTTCTTCCCCTTGCTCCTTTGTTTCATCATGCTGTTGTTCATCTTGCTCTTCCTCCCCTTGCTCATGATCTTCTTCCTCATCGTGCTCTTCTTATCGTTCAATGGGAAATTTGAGCTTCTTGGGAATGGGCTTGCTTGAAGAAGGCGAAGGATGGTGAGTGGAAGGTGAATGAGATGTATTGAATGAAGGAACAATGGTGAAATCTGGATATGCAATGAAAGTATCCCAAGATATTTCCTTCTTCTCAAGCTGATGAAGAATTATAACCTTGATGAGGGAATGATGGAAGAGGCAAGCTGACTGCTGAGAAGGAGGTTTTTTCTAAACAGTGGAGGCCATTTTCTCAATAATTTTATGGAGGAAGAAAGGGAGATTTAACAATTTGGCTCTTGTGAAATGCATGAGCAACTGGACATGGTAGGCATAGACCCGGGAGAATCTTCCCTCGCAAGTGAAGTATTTCATGATTATCTTCATGAGGGGAGCATAAATAGTCAACAGATATGAGAAGGGAAAGATGGATGGACATGTATCTCTATGCTCACGCTTCAAAAAAGGTTTGTACTCTTCTGTGTCTAGGTGGCTTTGTTTACATTAGGGGAATTTTGAGGTCTAAAATGGGCCTCATAAGAAAAATGTACAACACAAATAAGCTTTATAACAACCAATAGGATTCAAGATGATGATGTCAACCATGGGGGATGATTCACCATTTTTTAAATAAAAGGGTAAAAATATTAAAAAATAATAAAATAATAAAACTACTTTTTCAAATCGTATTTTCAACTTATCTCCCAAAATTTTTACTCAAATTTCGAGTGGGAGTACTCGTTGGATGCAAAATTTAATTCCTCATCCAAGGAGTACCCATGTTGCATACTTTTGATGAACTCTACTACACGAAAAATGATAAATACATAAAAAACGTGATTGTAATCACGTTTTTTTATGTATTTCTCATTTTTCGTGTAGTAGGACCCATCGAAAGTATGCAACATGGGTACTCCTTGGATGGGGAATTAAATTTCGCATCCAACGAGTGCTCCCGCTCGAAATTTGAGTAAAAACTTTGGGAGATAAGTTGAAAATATGAGTTGAAAAAGTAGTTTTTCCATTTTTCCCTCTAAAATTTGATGATGTCATCAAATCTTATTTGATTTTTTCCACTATTATTTTATAATTTCCTTAGGAGGCCCATTTTAGACCTCAAAATTCCCCTAATGAACCACTTCTCTCCGACATAAGGGATTTTGGTGGCCTTGGAAATGGACCTAGGAGAGAGCTTGAAATCCAAGCCTGCCGGCTGAAAGTGTTTCCCTTGGAATCTCAAAGCACAAAGATGTGTCAAAGGGGAATAGCTTTTCATCTCCTGCACCCTTTGACAAAACCATAGACACCCAACCTCATGAAATTTAAACAGGACTGATGGATGAGCATTTACCTGTTCAGTGAAAATAGGTTCAAACCTCCTGTGAAGGCCACTTCTACTGCCTTGCCTGGGAGGCATTTTTGTTTTGAATGTTATTTGCAAAAACAAGTTGTCTCAAAATTTCCCTTGAAATGTTTTTCTCAACCACACCTCTGTCCTCCTTATAAGTCACTATTTGTCCTCTTTGATGCCAATCAACAAGTATTTGTCAAAATAAAATAAAATCAACTTATCACTGTGCTCGGGAAAGTATTGAAAAGAGGTGTTTGTGGTTTATTACTGAAGAAAGAACATTTGTTTTGCTAAAAACACATTTCTCTTCAATCTATACCCATTTTTATATACACTATTTCCTTACAAAGGTAGACAAAAACACCCTCAACTGACTTTGAAAATTTTTTCAACACACTCTGTTTTTTGAATTATGGAGGCTGTATAGATTTGGCTGTTTCATCAAACAGAGAGGACCTTTTCAAAATGACAAGGCTTTCAAATTTTGATCACTATTTTCCCCTTGGAAACTCAAACAGAGTATGCTCTTGTTTTACCCGTTGGCTATCACTATTCTTAAAGGCAGTTAGGGTCCTTTAAGATTGTTTAAAACATCCACCTAACACTATAAAGGTGTGTGACAATCACAGCAACAAAAACCTCTGAGTTTGCTCAAAAACCTCACCCTCTAATCACTGTCCCTTTCTTATGCTCTTTATATGAAAAACTTCTTTTTAAAGCCACTTTTTATCTCATTGTTTTTGGAAGATGAAGTGCTTTCAAAGCACTATTTATCCTTAGGAAAAAACATGGCAAACACCCCTTTAAAATTTTGAATTTTGCCAAGAGGGACTAGAGAATACCTTGAAGAATTTTCACCGACCTTTGTTGATCATTTTGCAGCTCCAAAGATGCTTTTTTAGGGCCTTTTGAGTGAGCGACACGTTCACATGAAAAAACGTCGCGCCGTGTAAACTGTCGGGTCGGCCTTCGGCCAATGGTTGACTGGCGCTACAGGCGCGTCACGCCACAGTATAAACTCTGTGTGTTTTCTCTTCCAGGCATGCCATGCACTTTTCCAGGCGTGTTGCGGAGGCTTGACGACCTTAAAAAACTCGAAATTATGCTCGAACCTCCTCGTTTCTTTAGTGGGCAGCCAGGGGATTGTTGTTTGGTTACTTTGAATTTCGCAAGTGAGACTTTGGAATGGTCAATTACTCCCTTTAAATTCGAAAAATCCAACCACCTTTTGAAACTAATTTATGAGGGTTTTGGATGCTACGAAGGCCCTTTTTTTCCTAAAACAACATAAATCACTGTCTTTATGCTTGTAAAGATATTTTTTCTCCTTTAAAATGAAAATTTCCTTTGAAACTTCATAAAAGACCTTTCACCTGAGAATACTCATTAACATAAGGCTGTTGCTTAATCTTTGAAACTATTTGTAATAACTCTGTTCTCATGAAATGGAAGGAGTGTTAAAACTTCAAAATTGGACTGTTGTTTATAGAGGAGTCTATAAACAAAACAACCTTGCAGCTCCTTCAAAATAGCCCTTCAAACATATTATGAGATCTTTATATTTATCAGCTGATGAAGGCCCTTTGATATGAATATAAAACTTGTTCAAGCATCTCTTTAACCATTTGTATGGAGTGATTTGTATGGTGAAAACCTCAGGAAAACTGACTCTCTGCCTTTTGTGAGGGAGGCCATTTTCAAGTTGAAAAACCAACTGTTATGATGTTCGATGGTTGATCATGCCCATTGTATAGGCTCAACAGCAAGGGTTTATAAAATTTCTCTTCAGGCATCAAAAACAAAAACATCCACAGAGGCTTATGTGTGCCAACTGCACAAATTTCAATCTTAAGAACCCGCCCATCCTGAACTTCACAAGTGCAGCAATAAAACTATTCCTGGTCCATATTAATAACTTGCAAGGATGGTATTTAGAATGGGTAATTAACCTCTTTTATTTGAAACCCCATTTGAAACTCAAAGTGAAAAGCTCTGCTATAAATAGTCTCCAACATCAAGGCAAATGACTAACCTTTGATTGCCAAAGTAATCTAGTCTTCAACTTTTATGAAGATATAGCAGGGGATGATGAGCTGAAGTTGAATTGTAAACATTGGAAAGTTGTCCCTTTGTTCCTCTGTGAAGGAGGTCTGTAAGACTAGTGAATTTTCATTCATTTTACCATTTTTGACAGCAGTCCCTTTTGAAATCTCTGCCACACTGAAATAAATGCTCTTCACCCTGAAACAATGGTAAGCCTTCTACTTGTTCATGAAGGAGGCCTATGTTTGAAAACTTCCTGGGCTCTTCTCAACCCTTGTTTTAACCAAATGAAGAATTTCAATGAACAAAATGTTAGTGGTTCTCTTTTTATTTATTAGCAGAAGTCAGTTTAAAACCAAGATTGTTTTACTTCCTTGGCCATTTAGGTGAGGCTGTCTTTAGTCAAAACTCCACCTCCAGATTCTTCTTTGAAGGATACTCTTATAAAGATAAGAACCGAGGTTTTTAGCACCATTGTATTGACCATATTTTTGCTTAAACACCATTTGAAATCTACTGATGTATCTTTTTCTCATCCTTTGGAAGGAAGGTGACTCATCATTTCTGAAGTCATCTAAAAACACCTTAAATTTCTGCTTTTAAACGAGGTTACATCTTTGTTCCTGGCCCTCTACTTGTTAAATGAAGGAGGCCTTTATCACATTGCTGAACCCTCTGCTTGTAAAATAAAGGAGGTTTTCAACCAATGACCTGACCATCTACTCATATTTGGAGGAGAATTTACAGAGTGATGCCATCTCATCTACTTTCAAGTAGTGCCATCTTTCCTTTCACTGCCTATTCATAGTTAAGAAAATAAAAGTGACAAATTGACAATATTCCATGAGGGGAATTACTCTGAGACATGTAATCATGTTCTTAAAATACCTTTATGCATCTTTAGACATCAGTAGCAACCTGACCAGTATCTACAGAGTATTACTTGTTATTCATAAGTCACTAACCTTTTGACTGTGTTTGCAGGAGCTTATTGAAATAACTCTCTGTCCAGTACTTTCATCCCAGGCTCAAAACCACATGAGAAGCAGTTGTCTTCTTATGTTCAGTTTAATAATGTTTTTTGGAACATTGGTACACTTCTTCTCTTGAAAAAGACATTGAAACACTGTAAATCCACCTAAAAT
This sequence comes from Pinus albicaulis, assembly GCA_034641835.2. Classification (NCBI taxonomy): domain Eukaryota; kingdom Viridiplantae; phylum Streptophyta; class Pinopsida; order Pinales; family Pinaceae; genus Pinus; species Pinus albicaulis. The sequence goes on along the minus strand of CM076570.1, from coordinate 460,455,652 downwards.
CAGTTTGACCTGTGGCATATGCACTGCTGAGACATCAAGGTTTGTTAGTGGCGCGACTTAAGAGTGTATTAAGCTTTATTTGTAGAATAGGAAGGTTATCTATGACTGGTTGATATTAGACAGAGGTTCTTTTGGCTTTAGGATATTTTTCCAAGGGATGATCACCTAAAGCGCCACTAGCTAACTTAGGGGAGACGTTTTGGATAGATTTGGAGTATTCTCTTTGGAGCTGATAGACAAGTTTGTATGACTGGGAATAGATAGGGCTTGAAAATTAGGTTTTATCTCATCATGGGCCGATTTTAAGAGATATGAGGGAAAAAAATTTTATGGGTGTTTTCTAGCTGGCAAATTTGACAAATTGGAGATCAGCTGCTTGATAACTTGGCTTTAAAAACTAGTCATCATCAACAGGTGAAAAATACTGATGACTAACACACAGTTATCAAAATATAAAGGTGTGGCAACAATGACAATAAAATGGAGATAGTATTAACTACACATAGTCTTATTATCATATAAGAATATATCACCAGCTAATATCAGAAGAAAGACAAGTAAATGAGATGTAACATGCGAACATAATATCAAAGCTTCGAGCCATATTTAAAGCACTATAGACCAATAGAGATGAGTATCTTGGACAGATAAATTCATTTTCAGTTAATCAAGCACTCGCATTCCGGTAGCTTATAATATATAAAGAGTGATGAAGTGCCAAAACGTTTGTATTAGAATATAACAAAGAGAATACAAACTATGACTGATCTCACCAGGAATCCATCTCACAACAAAATAATTTAATTTGATCTCCCAATGGGATTCTTCGACGTAAAACACAAGAAGTCCTCAAAACTTTACAAAAAGGGTGATTTACAATTAACAGTCTCTGTTCTGGAAAATATGGAACCCTTCTATAAACTCAGATTGTTTCTTTTATAATCCCCTATTTACCCTTAGCAGAAGATATTTCTGAGTAGCATTTTTTCATAGAAATATATTTTATGTTTCTTGTCTCTATTAGAATCAAAACTGATGATGAGGAAAAATGCCTCTCATCATCTTTGTAGTGGCCCTAACATAGGCGCCAACAGAAAATAAAACAACTTAAGAAGAAAGTAAAAATGAATAGGGTGAAATGAAATTTTCACTCGATATTACAAAGTAAAAATAACAAGTAAAAAGGCCACTAGGGCCAGATCATGATCATAATTTTTTAGAAGAACGGGGCGTAGCAGCTGTCGGTTGAGTTGGAAGCACCGATGACGCGGACGAACTAGCTTTATGCTTTAGAGGAGGCGAGGACTGGAAGGACGGTGTGGTGATTGGTACATTTACATACTTACTACATTTATGCCATATGGTCACCTCGGGCGGGGGCATAGTGGCAGAAATCTCCACTAAGGCCTATATATCAGTAAATTCTGAGTATTCCATGTGTACGGCCAAACGCTGTTTGATCTGACAGAGAAGGGAAATATCCTTGCCTAGGGCATCAATTATAGTCTAAACTTTTAGGCGAGTGGTTTTCTCATAGGGAATATTTGTCTTATTCATAACCACTTTCAGCTTCTCTTCGTAATCAGTTATACCTAAAAATGCGTCAGTCGTAGGATCCCAGCATGATGGGAGGCCTGCTTTCACCAGTTGATCCGACTCTTGCTCAAACTTCCCCACTCCCTTGGCGACTTGATCCAAACCACTCAATGCATTTACACGTGTGGTCTCTTTCTCAATTACCCTTCTAATTTCCATCACTCCCTTGAAACGGTCTTCAATCTTGAAAACCAACTCTTCAGAGCCAAATTCGTTTAGGTAGGTGATATACTTCTTGGCCATGTGGGAAACGAAGGGTGTCTTTAATGAGCTCATGGAATATACGAAAAACTTTGTTTCCCTGGGCTGAAAGAAATAAATCCCTACATTCATCATAGGCATCTCTAAGCCAGCATATGAACTCAGTGACTGGAAAGGAGGGTGGAACAATTTGATAATAAAGGCCAGACCGAACGACCCTGAAATGGTCTTGGCCTTTCACATGGCTTTCTAACAGGTTAGACCTGACACGAGAGACACTGAAAGGGTACTGCAGGTCGCGAATACAAGCATGTGTATCAATGAGGGGCTCAGGTCTAGGGATGGCCTTAACTTCGTGGGCTTGAGGGGTTTCAGGTTTAGACTTTTTAGACTTGACCCTCCCGACGACCATTTTGAATGAGTAAAGCGGAAGGAAAACTGTAAGGAGCAGGAATGGCTAAAATACTTGTGACCAGTGCGGAAAACCCAAGAGAGAAAGAAAGGCAGGGGCTGAAAGCAACCTGGTGCTATAATCCAAGCTTAATTGGTAGGCGAGTTTGTAAAAACAAGTAATTTAAAACAAATGGGCATCAGGTAAGGTTAAATAGGCCATAGATTTACGAAAAATGAGGCTTAAGTAATAACTTGGAGGGCTGACGTCATAAGGACATTGACACTAAGGAACGTGGGATTTGGCTATTGGCTATTAGGAGCTAGGTAGTTGTGGGCCATGAGTTGGGTTAATACTGGTACTGGTCGTGTACCGGCTTTCTTGACTTACCTTACCTTTGTTTTTTACGTGCGCCATCTGTTGTTTTCAAGGGATCCACTGTAGAGTTCCAGTAGAGACCTGTGAAGTCTCTTCACGCTGTGCTACCACCCCACGGAACAGCCGAAACCTGCCCCACCAACCAATGACTTCATAATTTTCCAGGGGGTATAGCTCCATTCCCATCATACATTCCCTGGTACCCCTGGAATCCCTCCACGTGGTGGCATCTTTCGGGTTGTCCCATTGTATGGCCCACAGCTTCTTTGCTTAGCTATAATGCACCATTAACCCCATTTTCCATGTTTTCTCTATGAGGGCAAGGCGTTGTATATTTCCCTCGTATCTATCGGTCTACTCACACTTCCAAATATTATATCTTTGCTTACCTCGGGTTATATTTTTGTCGAACATTGTGAGATGAGGATTTTCATAACACTGCACCAGATATATTAAAAGAACTTAAAAAGCAAGGAAAAATAATATTGGAGTCTAAATAAATAATTAAAATAAGAATCTGATAGCTACAAGACTAATCAATTTTAGAGTGTCTCATTAAGTGGAAGAATTTACTTGCTGAATATTCCACATAGGTCGATGAGTATTTTATACATAAATATACATAACTACTCAATAATTGAGGAAACAATTTTTTTTAAGGATAGGGGCATGTTAGATCCCCATGATACTAGTGTAACCTGTTAGCCACTTATAGAAATTTGTCATATCAAATGGTGGCTAGATCATTTTTCAAGCCTTTAAGAAACAATTTTATGCCAAATTGTTATTTCTTAAATTCTTAGGAAGATAACTAAGCCTTTAGTTGATCTTCACTATTGTTTCCCTCATAATCCTGAGGAATCTGCTCTTTGCCTAAAGAATACTGCTTGAAAAATCCCATTTTCCCTCATTTTTTACCCCTCCTTTCACTCATAAATAAACCCTATTTTTCACCCTTTTTTCCTCATAAAATCCCCCACAAGCCTCATTTTACCATTCAAAATCACTCCATTTCCCCTTTAAAACCTCATACTCTCCCTTATCTGGTTTTAAATCCCCTTATTTCCTTTACCGAAACCCTCAAAATTGCCTTTAAAACTTTGTTTTTAGGCCAAAAATACATATTGTGCATATAATGTTTTCTTCAGTCCCCGAGGGCTTAAATCTGGTAAACCCCTTCCTCATAGGACCTACAGCCCCGCAAATGGGCTCTTAAGGGGCCTAAAACCTCTCCAAACCCCGTGAAAACCCCTTTTTTCCTTATATTTCCCTCTCCCAACATATAAATGTGAAAACGAATGCAGACCATTAATCTTTGCAGATCAATGGTCATTTGGAACTTATCCTCTGCCAAAGCCCAAACCCATATAAAAACCCTTTCTCCCTTTGTTTATATAACCCCACTCCATCATATAATCTTGACTGTTCATTTATAAAATCCAATAATCAAGATTAAACCCTAATCATTAGATCATTTCTCCTCCCCATTTCATAACTTTTCCCTAAGATTAAATCCAATCCATCTATTCAATAGACCCAATGGACATGATTAAATCCGATAACCCCAATTCCGTCGGGACCTACCTCTGCCTCGTACAAATTCCCAACCACTCATAAGCCGACACCTATATCCCACTAACTCCCCCAACTCGCATCTTCCTTCGTTGTGTGCGATCTGCACCGTCAGAGCTGCACCCCTTAATACGACGGCTCGCAATGAGTTTCGCATTTTTTTTGCGCGAGATTTTTAATGCCAAAAAAAAAAGCGAAATGGGCGGTTTTTTAAAGACACGTATCGTGCATCGAGGCATATCGCGTTTTTTTGGGCCATTTTCAAAACCACTTTATCATCACGCAAAAACCATTATGGTTTTCTGCTAAACCACCCTTCTCCACAGTGTAACTCTTCATTTAATTGTAGCCGTCCATCGTTTTGATCTGACAGTTGTGTTTTAACCCAACCCCCATCCACCTTTCTATTTGATTTTCTCCCAAATAATTTCCATGTCAATATTGACCATTCATCCTGTTGATCGAACAGCTCTCATCCATTCTCATCCCATTTCATCACCCTTCCCATATATTCTCCAAAAGGCCCCTTCACAAGATCTTAGCCGTCCATCATTTAAATATGATGGCTCATATTACTCCTTAACCCCAAACCTTTCTCCCTCCATCTATCCTCCAAGGTTCTATCGTGAGATCTCCACCGTCAGATATTTAAATCTGAAAGCTCTAATTAAACTTCCCTTCATTTGCATTTCCCCTCCGCATTACAAATTCTTGATCAATCTCAGCCGTTGATCAATCTAGATCAATGGCCCAGACTTAATCTGATCACCAATCGACCATATGACCTCCCAATTGAACTCACCATTTGATATGGACTGTTGGTTGTTTTCATCCAACGGCTGAGATTTAATCTCGCGCCAAAACCTTCAAAACAGTGTGAAACCCATTTTCCGTGGGATTTTCTTAATATTTCTTTGTTTTATGTAGGTTATGTGAATATTTTGCAGAATTTTAAAGATAGCCCGAAGGTCAGGAATGATGATTCCTAACCTTCAGTAAAAGAAGGGATTCAAATGATCTTCATGAAATCAAGCCCCTCCACCTGTGTACACCCTCTATGCACCTGCAAATCACAGCAAAACTTAGTAAACATCAGAAATGAAGAGTATCAGTGTTTAAATTTTTAAGCAGAGTTCAAAGGGATTGAGGCCTAGAACAATAAAAAATAAAGGCCTGATCCTGACATCAAGATAGTATGAGGACCAGAAGGCAGAAATTAAGCCCAATTAGGCCTAAAACACACATCTAAAGAATATTAAGTTGTTTTAATATTAAACAGAGGAAAATATCGGTCCAAAGACACCTCAGAGCCACATCAAAGGGGCTAATTGAATCCCCAAGTTACCAAAGAGCCACCTGTAGCCTTAATAAATCAAAAGAAGGCCTACTTATTGCCTAAATAGAAGATATTTGCATAAAGACACCTGAAATGTTATTACCAAAGAAAGAACAAATTCTAAAACTGTCAGTGAAGTTATTGTAAAGGATAAGTAAGCCTCGAAGTCAATATTTTTGCCCATTAAGCCTAAAAATAACAGAAATAGAGTACATAGAACAAAATCATAATTAAATGCTCTCCTGCCTTAGGCCTTGCATGGTTTTCAAGGCTAGGAGTTTCATTTAGTGTAGAATTTATTATACTTCAATCCTACAATTCTTCCACCTCCTCATTTCTTCTATAAATACTTCTGAAGAAGATGAGAAATTTTTGGTTGCTGCATTTTGATGTAATACTTGTAGTTCGAAACTTTCTATATGTAAATAGTTTTCAGAGGCTCTTGAAGCTCTGTTTGTGATAAAATAATTTAGGCTGAGAAGAAAAGATGTTGTTGTACTGAAACACTGATCTTAAAGTATGTAACTGGATTGACATCAATATACAAGCTGATTTTTGGGATCCTGGTCTATATCATTGGTGAAGTACTTCTTACTGTTATTTTTTTTCCTTTCATGTGTGCCATTTTGTTCACCTTTATCTGATAAAGAACAAAAAATATAGAGCTAGGATTTACTGTTAAAAGTACCCTACCCTCAATGATAAGCTTTATCTTCATGTTTTCCTCCAATTGTGTTTTAGAGAATGACTTAAGTTAAGTGTAAACATTATCAAGGAATGTCGGTTTGTCCCTGTCTTGATGTGCAAAACTTGAAAGGAAGTTCTTGAATGATATTTTCATTCTATGTTGAGTAGAGTTAGACTGGAAAAGTTTATGGTTTGCCCTATCTTCTAGTTTCTTTCTCCAAAGGTTGTTTTGAAGGTTTCCCTAAGAGTATGCTAAAGCAGGCTTAGATTTTAATGTATCTTGCTTGATCTTAAGCTTCACTTTGTTTACTTATCTGTTTTCATCCCTTCTCAAAGTAGTCACATGGATTTCTAGATTGTTTTTCTGATAAGTTAGCTTTAATACAAGCTTGTCCAAAGAAGTTTAAGGTTAGCCCTGTCTTTGGTTGGTTTCAAACAGTTGCTTAAAAGGATTTTCTTGTTTGGAAAGCTGATAAATCCTTGTTGAAATTATTGACTTCTTCCACCTTTTCAACACATTTAATGTTCCATTCATCATTTAATCTAAAGGATCTTTTGATATAGATGACTTGCCCCTTGGATCACTCTTGAAATTGTTGCACAATTAAACCCTTTTATGACTCCATAGCACAATGAATTAGGCCCTATTTCATATCTATCCTATCAGCTAAATCTTGTTCTGATTATTCACATCTTCACCCCTTTGAAGCTCTTTCATTGTTAGTACTTTCCACTCAGTAAAAAACCATGTTCAACCATCCAAACAAAACCAAACAAAACCCTTGTTCTTAATAACTAGCCTAATATCATACCAAAAGCCTTAAAAGATAAATCAATCTTTGCAGTTTTAAGAGAGATCCCTCTCTGGATTCAGGAGGGCTAGATCCTAGAATCCCAAAGTGGTTCATAATGTTGTCTCTGCAGCTTTAGTCTTGCCAATCTGCTTAAATTACAGGGAACTAACATTTCTGGCGACTCCACTGGGGATACTGAGTTCATAGTTGCCTAGAAAACTCTTATAAAATCATTAGTCTTTCTAACAACCATAGAAACTCAGAAAAACCCAAAATTATTTCATATTGGTGTTCAAAATAAGCATGATGGTGGACCATAAAACATTTTTACCTCCAAAAGAGCTAAAATTTTCCACCTGGTGATTCCACTGGCCTCCAGTAGGCCTATTATCCCTCCAGTCTTAGTAGAATCCATTTGGGAATGAAATGATGCAATCCCAATCATACTGTTGGTGGACAGAAAGATCCAAATCATCCACCTGGTGACTCCACACTCCAAAACTCCCAAAAGACCAAATGACTCCACTGGTAGAAGACTCTGAACTGGTTGACCAGATACAGTGACGTATTTTATGATTTACAAACATGGATTTAGATATAGACCCAGAAGACAAACATATGGTCATGATGGAAAAATTGATGTACATGCTTGGAAAGAGAATAGAAAGATATGAGGCTAATTTAAATATTGATGATCTAGAGAAGCCTATACTTCTACAAGACATGTATGATGAACAAGATTATAGAAAAAACAATGAAGAAAAACTTCTAATCATGATGGAAAAGATGATGTACATGCTTGGAAAGAGAATGGATAGGCTTGGGGCTAATTTAATATTGGTGATCTAGAGCCACTCATGCCCTTCCCTGATCAAACACGAGCTCAGTCATTTCAAGACCTAGACAATGAGCAAGATATGTATGATGATCAAGACTTTATAGAAGATGATGAGCAAGGTTACAAAGAAAGCAATGAAGAAGGTTGTCAGGAAATTCCTAATTACGTACCTATATCTTGTACAATGCTATTAATGGAACTTCATGACCAAATTGCAAAGGCTAATAGTGAGCAGTGCTTTGAGGAAACAAATAGCCACTTAGAAAACACAGAATCATATGTGGAAGGAGAACTAGCACATATAGGAACTCCCCCTCTAGATTATAACATATCTCAGATTACACAAGAGGAGAGGCATCCTGATAATGTAAAAGAAACAACTCATGAACCTTATATGCATACTGAGTGTCATAATAATCATGAGGAATTGTTTGAAACAAAGGAAGATCAGGAAGCATTAGAAAATCCTCAAGGTTTCCCTGCAAAAACAAGTGAAGATCCCCTAGAAGAGGCTCAAAAAGACATTAGGCCTAAAAATCAGCCAACACAAGAGAAAGAGGACTGCTTTGCATCTGTCCTAAGAAAAAAGAAAATCCCTCCTCTCTTGACAGAGGAAGAGATTGATTTAATATTGAACAGACAGCTAGCCCTCAAAACTTCATTCAAACCAAACACTTCTCATCTACCTACTGCACCTTGTTGTTTTGAACTAGAAAATACACTTATAGATCTTCTCAAAGAAAAGCCAACTGATAACCCAATATGATTGATTGGTGAAACTGTTTTTTCTAATGATTTTGCAAATTTTGATTTGTCTCATGATGATAATGAGCTTCAAGCACAAACTAATCATACAGGGCAACCAACAGTTGATTGGTGTTATGAGTTTCACTATCATCGACCTAAAAGCAGCAGTAAACCAATCCAATCCATCAAAAATAGCTTTCACATAATTGGGGGTCAGAAATCTATCATTGGTGATAATGAGGTTGAGAAGAAAGAGCAAGTTCTTCAGCACGATGAAGATAAGGAGCCTTCTTCTGAAAAGGATCAGGTAATAAAGGATACCCCTACTCAAGAATATGATCATCTCTTCACAGAGTACAATCCACTGAATCAGAGCATACCAGGACTACAAGGGGACAACACCGCAATATATGATCAGTCCTCTAGTTCAGATAATAATGAAGATGAGGAAGTTTTTCTTTCTCAAGAAGATCTTTATCTTGATCCAGTGGAGAAAGAAGAGGTAATCCTTGTTGAAACCTATCTTCCAAAAATTTTCAACTAGGTTAAAGTTGATGATGTTTCCAAAGAACATACTGAGGGTGTAGTCCTCAAAGCTGATGTTTTAGAGGCAGACAATCTACCAATCATGGAGGGCCAAAGAGAAGATAATTCTCATCTTTTATTTGTTGATCCTATGGAGGAGTGTGTGGAGACCCCAATTAGATCAATTTCTCAAATATGGAACTATTGCAGGAGCCAAAGACATAAAATGCTTTCAACTTCTATCATAGCCTTGATATTGAAGATTAATCTTCAATATGTACTATGGATACCCCTGACAAGCAGCCATAATTTCTTTTCCTTTTTATCATTACTCAGCTAGCTACATTGGCACTTTTGTATCATATAAAAATGTAAATATTCCAAGTTAGAATAGGTTAGATAGTGATGTCAATAAAGCTCATCTTTGAGCATTTAGTTAGTTGTTGATTTTTGTCTTGAAAGAAAAAGAAAAATACAAAAACAATAGAAAGAGAAAAGAGGGCAGTTTGTAAAAACAAGAAAGGTACAACCCCATACCAAAAAAGAGAAACAAATCTGAAAGTGTGCAAGCTCAAATGCCACTCCTAAGAAACACACTCCTAGTTAGTCATACAGCCTAATCATGACTAATTAGTTTTAAATTTACTGCTGATAGGTTAGTGGAATAGATTTTCCAAACAACTTAATCTTGGCTTATTAGTTAGGTAGATTAGGATAGAAGAAAAAGGTTCAAACAAGCTCAAAATCTGAACCTATGAGTTTCAAAAAGATACATGGATCTAATCTGTTTAAACATTGAGCCAAAGATAGAAGAACTGGTTCTAATATGCCTAAAAATTGAACCAGATAACAAAGAGAAAAATAGCTTAAACAAGCCTAAAAATAGAGCTGAAGAAAAGCGAAGGATGTTCTTTAGTGTTCAGATCTTAAGCCTTCACTATTTTGCTTTACTTTTCTACAATTTTAGTCTATGTGTAGCTTGTTTTCATGCCATAGATCAACAACAAGTTAGACTGCTCAATCTTGGCTTGTTTGCTTTTAAATTTCTATTTTAGAATTTAGAGAATAAACTCTATCAAACAGTCTAATCCTAATAGAGTGTAGTTAGGTAGAGAAGCTTATGAACTCAATTGCTTAATCCGAGTTCATGGAGAAATAAGGGTATAAATAGACTAGTTTCATGCTTTCAAAAGAATAAAATGTTTGTAAAATAGTTTTCCCATCCAAATGCACTCTGAAAGAAGAAAAAAATGTTAGATCAGTAGGATTGGGTAGGTAGAAAGCTTGTTTTGATAGAATTCCATTGTTTTTAATGGCTGCTAACATTGTCAGAACAAAAGAAGACTAGAAAAACAAGAAAATTACAGCCCAAAGGATGAGGCATTGGTAAAATTCCACAAAAGACATGTCTGAAGTTCTTGAAACCTTCAAAAAGGTGCCATCCCCATGTGGAGCTACTCTTAGCCACCTATAAAAATTTGTCATATCAAATGGTGGCTAGATCATTTTTTAAGCCTTTAAGAAACCATTTTATGCCAAATTGTTAGTTCTTAAAGTCTTAGGAAGATAAGTAAGCCTTTATTTGATCTTCACTATTTTTTCCCTCATAATCCTAAAGAATCTTCTCTTTGCCTAAAGAAGACTACTTGAAAAATCCCATTTTCCCTCATTTTTTACCCCTCCTTTCACTCATAAATAAACCCTACTTTTCACCCTTTTTTCTTCATAAAATCCCCCACAAGCCTCATTTGAACATTAAAAATCGCTCCATTTCCCCCTTAAAACCTTATACTCTCCCTTATCTGGTTTTAAATCCCCTTATTTCCTTTACCGAAACCCTCAAAATTGCCTTAAAAACTCTGTTTTTAGGCCAAAAATACATAATCTGCATATAATGTTTTCTTTAGCCCCCGAGGGCTTAAATCTGGTAAACCCCTTCCTCATAGGACCTACAACCCTACAACCGGGCACTTAAGGGGCCTAAAACCTCTCCAAACCCCGTGAAAACCCCTTTTTTCTTTATATTTCTCTCTCCCGGCATATAAATGTGAAAACGAATGCAGACTGTTGATATTTGCAGATCAACGACCATTTGGCACTTATCCTCCGCCAAAGCCCAAACCCATATAAAAACCCTTTCTCCCTTTGTTTATATAACCCCACTCCATCATATAATCTTGACCGTCCATTTATAAAATCCAATGATCAAGATTAAACCCGATCATTAGATCATTTCTGCTCCTATTGAGTCATATTACTAGTATAGTCCCTTATTATTGTTAGTGTAACCCCCTTATTGTTATTATTGTACCCTTGTAACCCCCACTTTGTTATTATTGTGCCCTTAAATTATTATTGTTAGGTCGGCTAGGATTACATTGTGGCCCACTAGGATTACATTATGGCCCCATGGACTCATATATATAGAAAGGAGGTTTTGTAAATTGTATCATCCAAGAATTGTTCATTCATGTAATGTATTGGAGGTTGCCCCCTCGAAGTGGCTTATTTCTAAGGCGTTGATATCTCTTTTCTTCTCTTTTTGGAGTTGGTTTCCCAACATTTGGTATCAGAGCTTTGGATTCTAGGGTTTCGCTGCTCCAAACAGGTCATCGTGGCATTTTCGCTATAACTTTTTTTCTACGAAGTTTCAGAAGCTAGAAATTTTAGGGTGTGTTGAAATCTAGAGGAAGATTTTCTAAGGATTTGAATCTTGGTTCAAAATATTTTCGAAGATATGATGCAGCAGAAGTTAAGTTAGATTTTTAGGGCTCAAGCAGGGTCGCCATTGGCATTTGCGCTATAAATTTTTTTATGCGGGGATTGGGATCAAATATATATGGTGCGAGCTGAAATCCTAAGAAATGCGTCAAAAAATTTCGAGAGCTTGGTTTGCAATATTTTGGAGATATGATCTGTGGAAGGTGGTGCTGTTTCAGGCTCCAAAATTTCATCTCAAAGAGGTGATCATGGGAAAAGTTCAATAGCTCTCTCTCTGAGCATCGGATTGGAGTGACGTAAAAAGTGGTTGCAAGTACACAGACTTTAGTTTCTTGGCTATCAATTTCAGAGGCGAAGGATGAAACAGTGACACGTGGAAAGTCATACAAGTTCGCTATACTGAACCAGTCCATAATTAGGTCATTGTGGGAGATTGGACATAACTTTGTCTTGGAGAATCCAAATCAAGTCAGACCTATGGCATTCAAAAGAGAATTCAAAGGGCTACTTCAATGCTGAATTTCAAATATTGAAGAGCCGCAATCACAGAGATAATACAATTTCAATATCGAGCTCCTCAAAAGCAAGTAAAAGGTGTGTATTTTTTTCCGAATTGCATAAGTCTTGTTTGAAGAATCAAGTTGAATTGATTGCAAGGGCATATTGTAGAATAGATGTTGTGTAACCAGCTCCAAAAATAGAAGAAAAGAGATATGAACGCCTTAGAAATAAGCCACTTCGAGGGGGCAACCTCCGATACATTACATAAATGAACAATTCTTGGATGATACAATTTACAAAACCTCCTTTCTATATATAGGAGTCCATGGGGCCATAATGTAATCCTAGTGAGCCACAATGTAATCCTAGCCGACCTAACAATAATAATTTAAGGGCACAATAATAACAAAATGGGGTTACAAGGGTACAATAATAACAATAAGGGGGTTTAGGTTTGCTCGGATACAAAACAACGAAGATATCCTTCAAACATTTATTTACTATCTCAGTTTGACCATCAGATTGAGGATGATAAGATGAGCTATGAGCTAATTGAGTACCCAAACAAGAAAATAACTCCGTCCAAAAATTTCCAGTAAAAATGGGATCTCTGTCGCTCACAATAACCCTTGGGCTTCCATGCAGCTTTTGAATTCTGTCCATAAATGTAGTAGCAACTGTACTTGCTTTAAATGGATGAGATAATGCACAAAAGTGTGCATACTTAGTAAGTCTATCAACTACCACCATGATGACACTCTTTCCTTCGGACTTAGGTAAACCTGTGATAAAATCCATTGAAATCTCCTCCCAACGTTGACTTGGAATGGATAAAGGTTGTAGAAGTCCCGGGGTCTTAATTGTTTCCACTTTATTCTGCTGGAAAACCAAACATTCCGCCACAAACTTTTGAATATCAGATTTAAGGCCATCCTAAAAAAAATTCTTTCTTCACCCTATGGTAAGTTTTTAAAAATCTTGAGTGTCCTCCTAAAGGAGAAGTGTGCAATTCCAGAAGAATATTTTGTTTTAGTTGGGAATTCTTGCAAAGATATAAGCTTAACCCAGAAGATATAAGGAAGTGTGCAATTCGAGAAGAATCTTTTGTTTTTTTTTTGATTAACACCCTTGTGAGATATAATATGACCTAGATATTCCACCTCTCGTACTCCAAAGAAACATTTGGATGTTTTTGCGTATAATTGTTTCTCCTGCAATAGTTTGAGCACCCTGTCAACATGTTCAACATGATCCTTCCAAGACCTGCTGTAGATTAGTATATCATCAAAAAATACTAGCACAAATTTTCTAAGGAAGGGTTTGAAAATGGAATTCATCAACCCTTGAAATGTAGAAGGTGCATTGGTAAGGCCAAAGGCATGACCAAAAATTCATAATGACCCTCATGAGTTCGAAATGTTGTTTTTGGAATATCTTCAGTCTTCATTCTAATTTGATGATATCCTGAACGAAGATCCAACTTGGTAAAATAAATTGCTCCATGTAATTCATCAATAATTCATCAATCACAGGAATGGGAAATTTGTCTTTAATGGTGAGCTTATTGAGCTCCCTATAATCTGGACACATTCGCCATGATCCATCCTTCTTGTGTACCAATACTACGGGAGCAGAGAAAGAACTTTGACTAGGTTGAATTATACCCGCCTCTAACATTTCTGCAATCATACGTTCAATTTCGCTCTTTTGGAGGTAAGGATATCTATAAGGCCTGATGTTTGGAGGAACACTTCCTGGAATCAAATGAATAGCATGATCATGATCACGAATAGGTGGGAGTCCTTTGGGAGTTTCAAACACCTTGGAATGATTGTCCAATACTTGTTGGAGATCTGCAGAAATAGATGATTTTGATGACGAAACTTCTAGTGAGCATAATTGTGCAATTACACCTCGTTTTTCTTTGTTTAGAAGATTTTTCATGCCATTAGAGCTTATTATCTTTCCTGGCTTCCCTTCAATACCCCGTAATTCGACTTCCTTTCCTTCTGAAAAAAATTTCAAAAAATTTCTTGAAAATTAAAAGCTACCATCCCCAAAGATTGTAACCATTGTACTCCTAGTACAACATCAGCACCTCCCATAGGAATGGAAAGAATTGGACTAGTCAACACATATTCCCCCATGGTTAGCTTGATATTATGGCATTTTCCAGAGCAATTTATAGTTCCTCCATTTGCAACCATCACTTGACATTCTGGTGCTGGGTATAGGAAACAATTTAATTCCTTGGCTACCTTAGAATGAATAAAATTATGGGTGCTACCTGAATCAATCAACACTATTACCTTTTTCTTCTTGATTTGTCCTTGTATCTTGAGAGTTTGAGGAGTGGTAATTCCTGCCAGTGCATTACATGATATGGTCGGATTCATTTCTTCCTCTTCTAAGGTTGGTTCCTGGTGTATATCCTCTTCTTGTTCATTTTCTTCTTCCTCTTCACAATCTATGTAAAATAATTGCTTCTCAGCACACTTATGACCTTTAGTGTATTTGCTATCACAACTGTAGCAAAGCCCTTTTGCTCTTTTTTCTTCCAATTGTTGTGGTGTCAACCTTGTAGGTTGTGGAAATCTAAGCGTAGCCACACTTCCTTCTTTATAGAATTGAGTGGTAGGCTTCCTTGTTGCCATAATTTTACATTCAACTTTTCTTGCCAACCTGAATGCCTTCTCCAATGAATCAGGTTCCAAAACGCAAACTTCATGTTGAATGTTATCCTTTAAAGTGCCTATGAAGAGATCAATCCTGTGTTCCTCTGGAATATCAGTTACCCTTATATTCAATTTTTGGAAGTCCTCAATGTGCTGCCCTACTAAACCCTTTTGTTTGAGATTTATCAATTGGCTAAAGAAGGTGTTGCTCTTTGTATCCTCATAATGTGCTATCATTTCTTCCGTAAAAATTGACCAAGTGACAATTTTTTTACGGGAGCAAAGCCATCGATACCATACAAATGTATTTTTTCTAAATGTAAAGTTGCAATGCGTACCTTTTGTGTGTTTTGCACATTATGGAGATCAAAATATTGCTCCATCTGTAGTATCCATGTTACAGGATCCTTTCCATCAAACTTCCTCATATCCATCTTTGGAATATGGTGGTTCTTCCCGCCAACATTAGAGTTTATGAAATCACAATTAACATTTATTTTGTTCTTATCATGAGGTTCTTCTACTATCTTTTCACCATTAGGAAACCTTTCTTGTATCAACTTTGTCAAACCTTCCATGTCTGCTTTTAGAAAATTCTTCATGTTTTCCATTTTCTCATCGATCTTAGCTTCCATGTCATCCATCTTAGCTTCCATGCCAACTTCCATGCCATCCATCTTAGCTTCCACGCCATCCATCTTAGCTTCCACGCCTTTCTTCAAACCGTCCATCTTCACTTCCACGCCATCCATCTTAGCTTCCATGCCTTTCTTCAAACCGTCCATCTTCACTTCCATGCCTTTCTTCAAAACTTTCATTTCATTTTTTGTTGCTTTTTGCGAGAGTGAAATTTGTTGCACTTGCTCTTGTAATTTTGATAGATCATGTTGCAATTCTTCATCTTCATGAGTCATGGTAGAGCCTTCTGAAGGCTTAATGGGTGTTGAATTCTTTTTAGGCGCCATTTTAGAATCCAATATTGATACCTATTCTTTTACTTGCTTTGAGGAGCTCGATATTGAAATTGAATTATCTCTGTAATTGAAAATCTTCAATATCTGAAATTCAGCCCTATAGTAGCCCTCTGAAGCTTCTTTCAAATGCCACAGGTCTGACCTGATTTGAATTCTCCAAGACAAATTTGTGTCCAATCTCCCACAATGACCTAATTCTGGACTGGTTCAGTAGAGCGAACTTGTATGAATTGCCACGTGTCACTGTTTTGTCCTTTGTCTCTGAAATTGATAGCGAAGAAACTTCAGTCTGTGTACTTGCAACCACTTTTTACGGCACTTCAATCCAATGCCCAGAGAGAGAGTTATTGAAGTTTTCCCACGATCACCTCTTTGAGATGCAATTCAGGAGCCTGAAAAAGTACTACCTTCCACAGATCATATCTCCAAAAATATTGCGAACCAAGCTCTGAAATTTTTTGACAAATTTCCTCAGGCTTTCAGCTTCGCACCATATGAATTTCATCCGAAACAATGAAAAAAAGATGAGGAAAAAATGCCACGATGACACATTTGGGCAAATGAAACCACAAATCCCAAGCCACGATGCAAATTTTCTGTAACTTGACTCAAAAATAGAAGAAAAAGAGATATCAACGCCTTAGAAATAAGCCACTTCGAGGGGGCAACCTCCAATACATTACATAAATGAACAATTCTTGGATCATACAATTTAAAAAACCTCCTTTCTATATATAGGAGTCCATGGGGCCATAATGTAATCCTAGTGGGCCACAATGTAATCCTAGCCGACCTAACAATAATAATTTAAGGTCACAATAATAAAAAAATGGGGGTTACAAGGGTACAATAATAACAATAAGGGGGTTACTAACAACAATAAAGGACTATACTAGTAATATAGGGACCTAACAATAGACTCGAGTATTGGATTATAAAATGGCCCCTAAAAAGAATTCAACACCCATTAAGCCTTTGGAAAGCTCTACTATGACTCATGAAGACGAAGAATGGCAACGTGACATATCAAAATTACAAGAGAAAGTGCAACAAATTTCGCTCTCGCAAAGAGCAACAAAAAATGACATGGAAGTTTTGAAGAAAGGCGTGGAAACTAAGATGGATGGTTTGAAGAAAGGTGTGGAATCTAAGATAGATGGCATGGAATCTAAGATTGATGGCATGGAGGCTGGCATGGAATCTAAGATGGATGACATGGAAGCTAAGATCGATGAGAAAATGGAAAACATGAAGAATGTTCTAAAAGCAGACATGGAAGGTTTGACAAAGTTGATACAAGAAATGTTTCCTAATGGTGAGAAGATAGTAGAAGAACCTCATGATGAGAACAAAATAAATGTTAATCATGATTTCATAAACTCTAATGTTGGCGGGAAGAACCACCATATTCCAAAAATGGATATGAGGAAGTTTGATGGAAAGGATCCTATAACATGGATACTACAGATGGAGCAATATTTTGATCTCCATAGCGTGCAAAACACACAAAAGGTACGCATTGCAACTTTACATTTAGAACAAAATACATTTGTATGGTATCAATGGCTTTGCTCCCATAAAAAAATTGTCACTTGATCAAGTTTTACGGAGGAAATGATAGCACATTATGAGGATACAAAGAGCGACACCTTCTTTAGCTAATTGATAAATCTCAAACAAAAGGGTTTAGTGGGGCAGCACATTGAGGACTTCCAAAAATTGAATATAAGGGTAACTGATATTCCAGAGGAACACAAGATTGATATCTTCATAGGCACTTTAAAGGATAACATCCAACATGAAGTTCGCGTTTTGGAACCTGATTCATTGGAGAAGGCATTCAGGTTGGCAAGAAAAGTTGAATGTAAAATTATGGTGACAAGGAAACCTACCACTCAATTCTATAAAGAAGGAAGTGTTGCTGCACCTAGATTTCCACAACCTACAAGGTTGACACCACAACAATTGGAAGAAAAAAGAGCAAAAGGGCTTTGCTACAGTTGTGATAGAAAATACACTAAAGGTCATAAGTGTGCTGAAAAGAAATTATTTTACATAGATTGTGATGAAGAAGAAGAAAATGAAAAAGAAGAGGATATACACCAGGAACTAGCCATAGAAGAGGAAGAAATGAATCTGACCATATCATGTAATGCACTGGCCGGAATTACCACTCCTCAAACTCTCAAGATAGTAGGACAGATCAAGAAGAAAAGGCTAATAGTGTTGATTGATTCAGGTAGCACCCATAATTTTATTCATTGTAAGGTAGCCAAGGAATTAAATTGTTTCCTATACCCAGCACCAGAATGTCAAGTGATGGTTGCAAATGGAGGAACTATAAATTGCTCTGGAAAATGCCATAATATCAAGCTAACCATGGGGGAATATGTATTGAATAGTCCAATGCTTTCCATTTCTATGGGAGGTGCTGATGTTGTACTAGGAGTACAATGGTTACAATCTTTGGGGACGGTAGCTTTTAATTTTCAAGAACTTTTCTTGAAATTTTTTTCAGAAGGAAAGGAAGTTGAATTACGGGGTATTGCGGGGAAGCCAGGAAGAATAATAAGCTCTAATGTCATGACAAAGCTTCTAAAGAAAGAACAGCGAGGCGTAATTGCACAATTATGCTCACTAGAAGTTCCAACATCAAAATCATCTATTTCTGCAGATCTCCAACAAATCTTGGACAATCATTCCAAGGTGTTTGAAACTCCCAAAGGACTCCCACCTATTCGTGATCATGATCATGCTATTCATTTGATTCCAGGAAGTGTTCCTCCAAACATCATGCCTTATAGATATCCTTATGTCCAAAAGAGAGAAATTGAACGTATGATTGCATAAATGTTAGAGGCGGGTATAATTCAACCTAGTCAAAGTTCTTTCTCTGCTCCTGTAGTATTGGTACACAAGAAGGATGGATCATGGCGCATGTGTCCGGATTATAGGGAGCTCAATAAGCTCACCATTAAAGATAAATTTCCCATTCTGTGATTGATGAATTATTGGATGAATTACATGGAGCAATTTATTTTACCAAGTTGGATCTTCGTTCAGGATATCATCAAATTAGAATGAAGACTGAAGATATTCCAAAAACAGCATTTCGAACTCATGGGGGTCATTATGAATTTTTGGTCATGCCTTTTGGCCTTACCAATGCACCTTCTACATTTCAAGGGTTGATGAATTCCATTTTCAAACCCTTCCTTAGAAAATTTGTGCTAGTATTTTTTGATGATATACTAATCTACAACAGGTCTTGGAAGGATCATGTTCAACATGTTGACAGGGTGCTCAAACTATTGCATGAGAAACAATTATATGAAAAAACATCCAAATTTTTCTTTGGAGTACAAGAGGTGGAATATCTGGGTCATATTGTATCTCACGAGGGTGTTAAGGTAGACCCTAACAAAAGTAAAGCCATTAAGGAATGGAAAGTCCCCACAACCATAAAGCAGTTGCGAGGATTTCTCGGGTTAACAGGGTATTATCGCAAGTTTGTTAAGAATTATGGGAGAATAGCAGCAACTCTAACAACATTATTGAAGAAAGATGCATTTTCATGGACTCCTGAAGCAACTAAGGCCTTTGAACGTCTTAAAGAGGCAATGTGCCTAGCACCGGTCTTAGCTACACCAGACTTCACAAAAACCTTTATTGTGGAATGTGATGCCTCAGGAAATGGAATTGGTGCAGTTTTAATGCGGGAAGGAAGCCCCATTGCTTTTGAAAGTCGTCCAATCAAAGGAAAGTATTTACAGAAACCTATTTATGAGAAGGAAATGTTAGCAATACTGCATGCACTAAAGAAATGGTGACCTTACCTAATGGGAAGACACTTCAAGGTAAAAACTGATCATGATAGTCTTAAACACTTTTTGGAACAAAGACTATCTTCAGAAGAGCAGCAAAAATGGGTCACAAAGATGTTGGGTTATGACTTTAAAATAATATACAAAAAAGGAAAGCTTAATGTTGTTGCAGATGCACTCTCAAGAAAGAATGAAGAGGTGGAAGCATTGCTTTGTGCCATTTCTATTATCCAACCAGATTGGATAACCGAAGCAAGAGATGAATGGAAGAAGGAAAAAGATGCATGGACACTCATTCAAAAGTTGCAGCAAGATCCTAGTACATCTGATACATTTAGTTGGAAAAATGATTCCTTATGGTACAAAGATCGCTTATATCTTTGTAAAAATTCCCAACTAAAACAAAAGATTCTTCTGGAATTGCACACTTCTCCTTTAGGAGGACACTCGGGATTTTTAAAAACTTACCACAGGGTGAAGAAAGAATTTTTTTGGGATGGCCTTAAATCCGATATTCAAAAGTTTGTGGCGGAATGTTTGGTTTGCCAGCAGAATAAAGTGGAAACAATTAAGACCCCAGGACTTCTACAACCTTTATCCATTCCAAGTCAACGTTGGGAGGAGATTTCAATGGATTTTATCACAGGTTTACCTAAGTCAGAAGGAAAGAGTGTCATCATGGTGGTAGTTGATAGACTTACCAAGTATGCACACTTTTGTGCATTATCTCATCTATTTAAAGCAAGTACAGTTGCTACTACATTTATGGACAGAATTCAAAAGCTACATGGAAGCCCAAGGGTTATTGTGAGCGACAGAGATCCCATTTTTACTGGAAATTTTTGGACGGAGTTATTTTCTTGTTTGGGTACTCAATTAGCTCATAGCTCATCTTATCATCCTCAATCTGATGGTCAAACTGACATAGTAAATAAATGTTTGGAAGGATATCTTCGTTGTTTTGTATCTGATAAACAAACACAATGGGTCAAGTGGTTACCTCTCGCTGAATGGTGGTATAACACTTCCTTCCATACTGCAGCAAAAATGACCCCACTTATGGCACTTTATGGATATCATCCACCATCGATCACATCATCTTTAAGGGAAAATTCGAAGGTTCAAGCAGTGGAAGATCACATCGAGCATCAGCAAGAAGTTCTCCAACTCTTAAAGGATAACCTGAATTTGGCACAAATCGAATGAAACAACAGGCAGATCAACATCGCAGCGAGAGAAGTTTTGATGTAGGAGATTGGGTATTTTTACGGCTACAACCATATAAACAAATGTCCCTCAAGCAAGCTAAGAAGGAAAATAAATTATCGCCAAAATACTATGGTCCTTACAAGGTGTTGCAAAAGATTGGTACTATGGCATACAAATTGGAGCTTCCTGCTTCTTCGCGAGTACATCCAGTTTTCCATGTTTCATGCTTAAAGAAGGTTATATGTGAAAATCTTCCAGTTCAAACAATATTTCCAGAACTTGATGAGGAAGGAAAAATCATATTGGAACCTGAAGCGGTCACGGAAACAAGAACTCGACAGCTACGGAATCGATCAATTTCAGAGTATCTCATCAAGTGGAAGAACTTACCCACTGAAGATTCTACATGGGAGGATGAAAATTTTATACAAAAGCACCCAGAGCTACTCAAGCATTGAGGACAACACTTTTTTTGAAGGAGAGGGGCATGTTAGGTCCCTATATCACTAGTATAGTCCCTTATTATTGTTAGTGTAAACCCCTTATTATTATTATTGTACCCTTGTAACCCCCATTTTGTTATTATTGTGCCCTTAAATTATTATTGTTAGGTCGGCTAGGATTACATTGTGGCCCACTAGGATTACATTATGGCCCCATGAACTCCTATATATAGAAAGGAAGTTTTGTAAATTGTATCATCCAAGAATTGTTCATTCATGTAATGTATTGGAGGTTTCCCCCTCGAAGTGGCTTATTTCTAAGGCGTTGATATCTCTTTTCTTCTCCTTTTTGGAGAATTTTGGTTTTCCCAAAATTTCCTCTCCATTTCATAACTCTGCCCCGAGATTAAATCTAATCCGTCTATTCAATAGATCCAATGGACACGATTTAATCTGATAACCCCAATTCCGTCAGGACCTACCTCCACCCGGTACAAACGCCAATCCACTCATAAGCCAACACTTGTATCCCACCAACTCCCCCAACTCGCATCTTCCTCCATTGCATGCGATCTGCACTGTCGGATTTGCACCCCTTAATCCGACGGCTTGCAATGAGTTTCACATTTTTTTTGCGCCAGAGGTTTAATGCTGAAAAAGACATGAAATGGGTGGCTTTTGAAAGACACGTGTCGCACAGCGAGTCATGTCGTATTTTTTTCGGCCATTTTCAAAACCGCTTTATCATCGCGTGAAAACCATTATGGTTTTCCACCAAACCACCCTTCTCCATAGTGTAACTCTTCATTTAATCGTAGCTGTCCATCGTTTTGATCTGACGATTGTGTTTTAACTCGACCCCCATCCACCTTTCTATTTGATTTTCTCCTAAAGAATTTCCTCGTCGATCTTGACCGTTCATCCTGTTGATCGAACAACTCTCATCCGTTCTCATCCCATTTCATCGCCCTTCCCTATGTTCTCCGAAAGGCCCCTCCACAAGATCTTAGCCATCCATCATTTAAATCTGATGGCTCTGATTAAACTTCCCTCCATTTGCATTTCCCTTCCGCATTACAAATTCTTGATCGATCTCAGTCGTTGATCAATCTAGATCAATGACCTAGACTTAATCTGATCACCAATCAACCATCTGACCCCCCAATTAAACTCATCGTTTGATCTGGACCGTTGGTTGTTCTCATCCAACGGATACGATTTAATCTCATGCCCAAACCTTCAAAATAGTGCCAAACCCATTTTCCGCAGGATTTTCATAATATTTCTTTGTTTTATGCAGGTTATGTGAGTATTTTGCAGAATTTTAAAGATAGCCCGAAGGTCACAAATGACGATTCCTAACCTTCAGTACAAGAAGGGATTCAAATGATCTTCATGAAATCAAGCCCCTCCACCTGTGTACACCCTCTATGCACCTACAAATCACAAGAAAACTCAATAAACATAAAAAATGAAGAGTATTAGTGTTTAAAGTTTTAAGGAGAGTTCAAAGGGATTAAGGCCTAGAACAATAAAAAATCAAGGCCTGATCCTAACATGAAGACACTCTGAGGACCAGAAGACAGAAATTAAGCCCAATTAGGCCTAAAGCACACATCTAAAGCAGATTAAGTTTTTTTAATATTAAACAGAGGAAAATATCAGTCCAAAGACACCTTAGAGCCACACCAAAGGGGCTAATTGAATCCCCCAGTTACCAAAGAGCCACTTGCAACCTCAATAAATCGAAAGAAGGCCTACTTATTGCCTAAACAGAAGATATTTTCATAAAGGCACTTGAAAAGTTATTACCAAAGAAAGAACAAATTCTAAAACTGTCAGTGAAGTTATTGTAAAGGATAAGTAAGCCTCGAAGTCAATCTTTTTTCCCATTAAGCCTAAAAATAGCAGAAACAGAGTACATAGAACATAATCATAATTCAATGCTCTCCTGCCTTAGGTCTTGCATGGTTTTCAAGGCTAGGAGTTTCATTCAATGTAGAATTTATTATACTTCAATCCTACAATTCTTCCACCTCCTCATTTCTTCTATAAATACTTCTGAAGAAGATGAGAAATTTTTGGTTGCTGCACTTCGATGTAATACTTGTAGTTTCAAACTTTCTATATGTAAATAGTTTTTAGAGGCTCTTGAAGCTCTGTTTGTGATCAAAGAAGTTAGGCTGAGAAGAAAATATGTTGCTGCGCTGAAACACTCATCTTGAAGTATGTAACTAGATTGACATCAATATACAAGATGATTTTTGGGATCCTGGTCTATATCATTGGTGAAGTACTTCTTACTGTTATTTGTTTTCCTTTCACGTGTGCCATTTTTTTCACCTTTCTATGATAAATAAAAATAAATATAGAGCTAGGATTTACTGTTAAAAGTACCCTACTCTCACTGATAAGCTTTATCTTCATGTTTTCCTCCAATTGCATTTTTTAGAATGACTTAAGTTAAGTGTAAACATTATCAAGGAATGTTGGTTTGTCCCTATATTGATGTGAAAAACTTGAAAGGAAGTTCTTGAATGATATTTTCATTATATGCTGAGTAGAGTTAGACTGGAAAAGTTTATGGTTTTCCCTATCTTCTAGTTTCTTTCTCCAAAGTTTGTTTTGAAGGTTTCCCTAAGAGTATGCTAAAGCAGGCTTAGATTTTAATGTATCTTGCTTGATCTTAAGCTGCACTTTTTTTACTTATCTGTTTTCATCCCTTCTAAAAGTAGTCATGTGGATTGCTAGATTTTTTGTCTGATAAGTTAGCTTTAATAAAATATTTTCCAAAGAAGTTTAAGGTTAGCCCTGTCTTTGGTTGGTTTCAAACAGTTTCTTAAAAGGCTTTTCTTGTTTGGAAAGTTGATAAATCCTTCTTGAAATTATTGACTTCTTCCACCTTTTCAACACTTTTAATGTTCCATTCATCATTTAATCTAAAGGATATTTTGATATAGATGACTTGCCCTTTGGATCACTCTTGAAATTGTTGCACAATTAAACCCTTTTATGACTCCATAGCCCAATGGATTAAGCCTTGTTTCATATCTATCCTATCAGCTAAATCTTGTTCTGATTATTCACATCTTCACCCCTTTTAAACTCTTTCATTTTTAGGAATTTCCACTAAATAAAAAATCATGCTCAACCATCCAAACAAAACCAAATAAAACCCTTGTTCTTAATAACTAACCTAGTATCATACCAAAAGCCTTAAAAGATAAATCAATCTTTGCACATATAAGAGAGATACCTCTCTGGATTCAAGAGGGCTAGATCCTAGAATCCCAAAGTAGTTCATAATGTTGTCTCTGCAGCTTTAGTCTTGCCAATCTTCTGAAAATATAGGGAACTAACATAACCATCGCATTTTTATTATTGTTCCACATAGAATCACACTATTGTTATGGTTGTGTCCTTACATTATTATTATCATGTACTCCCTAATTATATTTTGAACCTTTAGACTGCTATATATACCAAGGAGGTTGTTTAATTTGAATCATCCAAGAATTGTTCATTTATGTGATGTCCTCCCCCTCAAAGTGCCTTGTTATCTAGTTGTTGATATATATTTTCTTGTGTTTATGTGTTATTTCTGATTTGGATATATAATAATGCAAAGGTAATATTTTATCATTTAAAATATCATTCTAGCATATTTCACCATTTATTTAGAGCATTTCTGTCCATATAGCCTTCGAATGTATGAATGTAAAAGTTTTAAACATGTATATTAAATGGGGTAGCACCTCTGAACTTACTATTGGATGAATGGCATTCGCCGAAGGTTCTGGGAAAAATTATCCATCATCTCATTCCTTTATTGCTCAAGCGATTCTTCAAGACATAAATTAATAAAATATCCTACTCCCTCATCTTTATTTTCTTCCATCATGGGAGCTTTTTGAGTTCGACAAACTAGTATTCTAAGGGATCAATATTTTGATTCCCAACTCCTTATACCTTGATTTAGTTGGGAACATGCACAAAAAAATAAAGAAAGAGAAAACTACTACGATACCATTGATCCAAATTTATGAAGGAATGACATGAAAAATAGATTTAAAATACAAACATAGATATACAACAAAACTAAACTTCAATTATAAATAGAAAATGTTGAAAATTATTTACATGCAGAATGAAAGAAAATGAGCTTGAGCAATGCTAGCTTATATTCGAGAAGAGATGTGACAACTACATTCATTTTGAACTATTTTATAATGATACCTAGAGGCCTGTTCATCATTAACAAACAATAATAAACCATAACATACAAAAACCTAACCCTAGGATATGAAGCACCGAAATCTATGGGCCCCAATGGGGTTAGTTTGAATGTAAAATTCCTTGGGTCTTAACTTTGGAGTACGATATTTTTTTGGCACACACAATAGCCATTAGAGAGGTGTATTAGAGGAAAACAACTTTAGACTACAAAATAAAATAAAAAATTGTTTCCCTAAAAAACATCGATTAAGGCCTTAAAAAGGATGAAGAAGTTGAGGACCCAAAAACTACCATAAATAGAAAACTTCTAAAATAGGATATATCATTTACAGTCATTCACAATCAATGTTTGGTCTTTTGGTGGGAAAAGAGTAATTTTAGGGTTTTAAACCTCATTAGGTCTAGGGTTTCACAATTTTAGTCTTCAAAGTGTCCAATAATGCCAGCATGCACATGAGGAAGCTTCAAAATAAGTTTTCATTGCAAAAATTTCATTGTCATATTTCTTGATCATGATTTTTCTTCAAAACTTTGTTTTGAAGAAAAATCATCCATTTTGTATTTTGTAATAAATGCCATGTAATTTTCAAAGTTTTTCAGTTGTGAAGTTCTTCAGGTGCAGCCCTCGTCACCTTTTCCAAATCCTGTGCCAGCTATCCCTGTAAAAAAATAGACAAAAGTTTCGTCATTCAGCTCAAAAAATCAAAGGAAACAAACAAAACAAAGTTTATATTAAAAAGTGCAAAGTGCCAAAGTTCAAACATAAGAAAGTGGGTTATTTCAAAACAAAAATCAAAGTCCATGATATATAAGATATTTGTGGTGTTTAAACAATCCATTGGCATGCCAAAAACAAGAGTGAAGCCGAAGAAAATTTTGGAAGAGCGAAATAGTTTTTGAAAAGCCGAGACTGTGGTGAGATTCAGGGTCGCGGCGCACAAGAGGAAGGTCACGGCGCACATGGTTTTCGTGGCGCATAGAGCCGCCCATCCCTTTGAAAATTATAACGGGCGCGACACATACACCAGGCGCGACGCACTGGGTTGTGCGCGCGGCGCACAGGGCCGACAAGCAAATTTTCGTCATTGCCTCCAAACAAATTCCAAATCACTTAGTCTCATTTGCTCCATGTAAGTTCAAATCACCTTGCTATTACCATTGATCAGTGTTTGATTTTGTTGGAAAGATTGGTTTGGAGAGTTTGAAAGCCAAAAACTTAAACCCTCTCATTTTGATAAAAACTGCTCCTTAGGGTTTTGAATTGGTGTTTTAAATCAGTTTGGTGCCAAATACTCCTTTTCCCCCACCTTGTTTATTCCTTCCCTCACTTTAAACCTATCATCCCTATTATCCCCTATTCCCTTATATCCCAAGTCACTCATTCCCCTTATCCCTATCCATAAATCATTTCCTTTCCTATCATTATCCCTTTCCCATTTCATTGGTAAATTTCCCAAAACCCCAAGTTTCCCAAACAGTCTAGTGACTGTCCCTTATCCCAAAGTTTGTCAAATTCTCAAGGGGAAAACTATCATTTGATTAAAACCTATTGTTCCCACTGCCCATATTGCCCACAGTCCCTCTCACATCACCATATATTTGGCATTGAAATAAAAAACAACCAAATTCTCATTTCTCATTTTCAACAAGCCAAACATACACCTTGCAACATTATGGAGATAGACACCGAAACTTCATATGACAGAGATAGTGATTCTACCACTCAGCTACATGCACCGAGAAGGCCTCGTAAAGGTGGCAAACATGTGAGAGAAGAGCCCACCTCATTGACTCAGTTGCAGGCCTGCCCACTTGTCATGGCATGTTTTCGAGAGCATTCATGCTATCAGTATTGTGAGATGATTGCTAGGATTCAGCATCATCAGGAGTTGGCTCAGTTGTTTGTTTTGCATTTGCATGATGGTCAGGTAACTCTTGCTGGTGTAAATTTCACCTTGACACCGGAAGCCATTTCTCAAGCAACAGGAATACCGAATGTAGGTGAAGAGTGGAACAAGAGACAGCAGGTGGAAAGAGTACATTATGAACCATACATCAGGCCTAGCTATGTGAGACAGCTCAACAGGGTATTCCCATTCCAGTTTCTGAAGGAATCCTATGCGCCTTTGATGAGACTCATTATCAGATACTTCAGTTGTAAGGGCCAGTTCTCACACCTCTATGCCTACCACATCAGGTTATTGATGCATTTCACGAGAGTGAGGATGATGAACATAACTTATTTCATGTGCCGCAACATCAAGAGAATGACCACTCTTGTGCAGAAGAAGACTCTCGAACAGCAGTGCAACAATATTTATCACTATGCACTCATCAAGATCGTTGTTGTACATCAGCTTGGATTGCAGGGCATTGCATGGGAAGATTTCATTTCTCGTGACTTCTTCACAGCCCCTCAGCCTCCTCTGGAGATTGTTCATGATGCAGGTGAACCTTCACATCAGCCTGAAGGTCCCGAGATAGAGCCTATCAGTGTGCCAGTGTATGTCACTTATCAGAGAGGCACGAGAGTATTATTTGCAGCAACCCGACGAGTACTATCTCCACCCGAGGTGGAAGGGGTCTTGTTGCCGTCATCAGCAGCACAGGAACAGGTAAAAGACAGAGGTAAGAGGCCTATGCAGGATGAGGGCCCTTCAGGAGGCCATGATACTGATTTCATATTGATTGATGAGGATTTGAGCTCTCCAAGCTCAAAATTGAGAGAGATCATTCAGGAGCAGAAAGCTGAGATCGACACATTGACCGAAAAGTTGTAGAGAGCTCAATGGATCATAAAATATCTGGAGCAGCGGAAAAAATAGTTGGAGGATCAGCAGACGATCATGGAGTTGCAAAACATCTGTGAGAACTGGAAAGCTTCCCGAAGAAGCCCAACCAAGATGACACCCATTGAGCAGGAGATTGAGGCTGATAGAGAGAATTGGCTTGAGAGGGTCAACATTCATATTGAGAAGTTGTTGGAGAAGGCAAACAAGGAGAAGAACATGCTCAGACACATGAAGAACCACTATTGGGCGCGCAATCACGTTTGCAAAGTGAGGATTAAAATCCTGAAAGCAAGGCTAAGGAGGGCACTAAAGTGTCGCAAAAGGAATGATAGGCTCCAAATTTTGGCCGAAGCTTCTTTGGCCCAGCATAGCACTTGATGAGGGACCTTCAGCCCAAATTTCAAGAAATTTGGGAAAAAATTTGTCAATTTTGAATTTTTTTGGTCACAAAACAGATTTTCCTGCCCGACGCGTAGCGCCACTTGGCGCGCGCTTATAATTGGCAGCTCTTCAAGAGGAAAACTTTGCATTTTTGGATTTTTCATCAAAATTTATGCATGCTCATGGATTACCTAAGGATTTCATCCAGTTCTGGGTTGCCTAAAGGGTCAAAAACACCCTAAAAATGGCCTTTCTGCCACTTTTTGCACACACAGGAAGCAGTGTTGGGAGATTGAACTTTTGGAGGGGCAAATGGAAACCAAATCTAGAAATTCCACTTGGGTTGGAAATTAGACAGGCAGGGATTTCCAACGAGATATCCTGCGCTCAATTTGGACTTCAGGAAGGGCCTCAAAATTAGCTCCAAACTTGTGCTACGCATAGAGATTCCAGGCGCGGAGGATAGAGGAATTTGGCCTATTTTTCACTCAACAGCTCATAATTTCGCCTAGTTTTGGCCAGTTTGACTTTTCCATGTAACTCTTGATGTACCTTGATGTAATTTCATGACCATGATGTAATTTTGGCACATTTTTACTCATTCTAGTAGATTCATTCACCAAAAGGTGAAATGTAAGTGAATGGATCAGTTTCCTAGCATATAGAGGCAAGTTGTTTCATTGCCTATTTTCTAGTTCCTAGTTTAGATATGGTTGAAACATCTCCTAGAATGATGAGCTAGACCCCTAGAGGCATGGGGAGGAGTTAGGATTGTCTATATGATGTATTTTCTCAGTCATTTTCAGGGTTGGACACTTGGGATTGCTTGGCACTTCATTGTACATTTCATCTCTACACTTTTGGAAAAGGAATAGACCAGGGTTTGTAGCCCTGTTTGGGATCCATGTGGCTCTGTGTTGTGATGGTGTTTTTCTATATGTAATTTTAAGTTCACTGATGTTTATGTGTATCATTTTCCCTTCTCTTTTCTTCTTAAATTAAACAAATCAGTGTTAAAGGTGGAATTCATTAGCTTGCTTTGCTCTGCCTTCAGTTTTGTTTAATTTTCCATGTTTTCATCTGTTTGAGGAGGATTATTGAGACCCTCTTGCCCTATTCAGCTCCTCACCAGTCTGATCCATCCATTCATTCAATCTAAAGCATCAAAACAATTTTCTTCCTTGCCCTAATCAGAACTTTGCAAAAACTAGGCCTTATCCCCGCACCCAAAACTGTCTTTCCCTTTGATCCAACAAAACCCCCCAAAAACACAATCAAACTCCTTCACTTATATACCTAGCCTAAAATTAGCTTTTATTTCAATTCATCTCAAGCCCTATCGATTATTTTTGCTGAGATTGACCCGGAGAGAGCCTTCTCTTGTTCTGGTAAGGCTAGCTACCAGACTGAGCGTGGTTTGATGTTACCCTGAACTCTGCCTTCCTTCAGCCTGAGGTAGATTTAGGTAATAAAAGGGGTCCAACATTGTCTTTCGTACAATGCTTCAAATGGACTCATCTTGAGAGATTCTTGATACCCATTATTATATGCAAACTCCACTAAGCGCAAGTACTCTTCCCCTCTGGCAGGTTGTTGCATTACATACATGCGCAACATATCTTCCAAAACTTGGTTCACTCTTTCTGTTTTCCCATCGGTTTGAGGGTGATATGAAGTGCTAAACTGAATTTATGTTTCCAGTCTGGAAAATAATGTTTTCCAAAAGGCAGAGGTAAATTTCACATCTCAATCTGAGATAATGACTTGGAATACCATGCAGTCGAAAAATTTCTCTGATGAAGATGTCCACAATTTGTACTATTTTATATGTAGAATGAACAGGTATGAAATGAGCTACCTTGTTAAGTCTGTCTAGTACCACCATGATGGAATCATTATGATTTTTGTTTCTTGACAACCCAATAATAAAATCAAGGGATATGACTTCCCATTTCCATTTGGGTATGGGAATAGGAATAGGCTGAAGCAATCTTGCTGGGTGTTGATGTTCTACCTTGACTTGCTGGCACTCCAAGCATCAGGTCAAGTATTTAGCAACGTATTTCCACATTCATGGCTAGAAATGGTCCTTTCTGATTGCTGTTAAATTTTTTTGATATCCGGGATGCTCTGCATAAGAACTCTTATGATATTCATCCATAATCAGTTCTCTCAAGCTCTTTTGATTTGGAATGAATATCTTTTCCCACTCATAATTTGATTTCTTTCCATCGCTTTTGCCTTCCTTTGCTTGCTACCATAAGAATTGGTACTCAGGGTCCATTCTTGTTGCTTCCATAATTTTCTCCTGGAACTTAAATTCCACCTGGTTAAATTAAATTTCATAGATACCAGTGCAATTTTCTGCTCAAAGCATTAGCAACACAGTTCTCCTTTCCTTTTACATGTTGAATATCAAAACAAAATTCGCTTATAAATGCATTCCATCTTGTCTGGCGAGCATTTAGATCAGATTTATTAAAGTAGCTAGTTAGGCTACTATGATATGTTTTTAACACAAATATTTTCCCTAGCAAGTAATGCCTCCATACCCGCAAAGTGTGTACCACAACAGTTAATTCTAAATCATACGCAGAATACCTCTACTCATGATATTTTAGCTTTATGGATTCGTATGCAATGACTTTACCCTCTTGGGTCAAAACTGCTCCAACTCCTTCCTTGCAGGCATCAGTGCATACTTCAAATTCCTTACTTGGATTTGCCACTTTCAGTATAGGAGTGGTGGTTAATAGTTCTTTCAATTTCTAAAAATTGTTTTGGCACTCTTGGGTCCATTTAAAGACTATTCCTTTCCACTACAAGGAGGTAATAGGAAAAGCTATTTTAGAGAAATTAATAATGAAACGTCAATAATAACCAGCCAAACCCATAAATGAGCATATGTCTGCCACATTGTTAGGGAATTTCCACTCCATGATCGTCTTTATCTTTTTTGGGTCTACAGAAATCCCTTCAGCTGATATCACATGTCCCAGGTATTAGATCTTCTCTTTGTAAAAATCATGTTTACTTAATTTGGCATAGAGCTGATGTTCTTGTAACATCTTCAGTACTATACATAAATGATCCTTATGTTCCTCCATATTTTTAGAGTAGATCAATATGTCATCTATAAAAATCAAGACAAATTTATCAAAGAATGGGTGGAAGATGCCATGCATTAAGCTCATGAAGGTTGCTAGTGCATTGGTTAACCTGAAAGGTAATACCACAAATTCATAATGCTCGTACCTTGTACGAAATGATGTTTTCGATATATCTTCATCCTTAATCCGGATTTGGTGATACCCCGATCTCAAATCAACCTTTGAAAATACTGTTTCCCCCTTCACTTGGTCAAACAGGTCATCTATGCATGGCAATGGATAATCATTTTTGATCGTCAATTTATTAAGCTGTCAGTAGTGCATGCAGATGCACATAGTCCCATCCTTCTTCTTAACAAACAACACTGATGCTCCCCATGGGGATACACTTGGCTAAATATAACCTTTATCCAATAATTCGTGTAACTGCATTTTTAATTCTGTCAACTCCAGTATACTCATTTTGTAAGGTGCGCTTGACATAGGTGCAACCCCGAGTACTAATTCTATTGTGAAATCAATATCTTGTCTTGGTGGTAATCTTGGAATACTTTTAGGAAATACATCTATGAATTCTTGTATAACGGGAATATTTTCCAACATGAGGCTTTATCCTTGGAATTTGAGAAGCCCACTTGAATTGCATAGAGTTGGCACCCTTTTCTAATGTATTTATTCAACTGTGATGCAGTAATGAGACATAATTGAAGGGGTTTCTTGATTCCCTGCAACTCTTTCCAGGTGCCATCTTTAGATTTAAAATAAATAATTTAATCTTTACAATCCACTAATGACAAGTGCTTTTCCAACCAGTCCATGCCCAAAAAAATATCATAAGAAACCAAAGGTAATATGTTCAAATTTACAGTTATGTGCTGATCTCCTATTTCCAGTTCACAATTTGGGATTTTGGCATTGACCCTCCTTTTGGTCCCCGTAGCCAATTGAACCAGCCATGGGTTCTTAAATTTCTGATGTTGCAATTTACAAATTTCAACTATGCGG
Source organism: Pinus albicaulis (assembly GCA_034641835.2). Taxonomy (NCBI): domain Eukaryota; kingdom Viridiplantae; phylum Streptophyta; class Pinopsida; order Pinales; family Pinaceae; genus Pinus; species Pinus albicaulis. The sequence goes on along the minus strand of CM076570.1, from coordinate 460,422,716 downwards.
GGGTTTATATAACTTAGACTGGCTCCATGGTCAACCAAAATGGAAATAGATTGGGTTTGAAGCTTACCTTCCAGTTCAATCATGGTTGGTTGAAAATCCGCTGTTCTATCCTCCAGAGCAACATTGATTCTGGGTATGTTGCATGCCACATCTCCCACTATGGATGCTTCTTGCAGGTTGGCTGCCACTTCATTTCTCCCTCGATGAGGAAAATTCTTGAAATAATGCACTTCACCACATCCCCAATATTGCAGTGGATTTTTTTGTGTTTGTCCAAGGTTAGGCCTACTGGAAGCCTCTGTATGATGCTCCTCAGCTGCCCATCTGGGTTTTTGCTGATTTCTTCCAAATTTATTACTTGCTGGATTTTGATAATACTCTTATAATTTCCTGATTTTCTGTTTTTAAAACCGGAGGGGCATTTCTGCCCTTTCTTAGGTGGCCAACTCCTACCCATTTCTCCCTTAGCTTTGGACTATTGATAGCACATTCCAGCCTTTCTTATCGCCTCATCCATTGTTTTTGAGTTCACAAACTTGATTCTTTCTTTCATGTGAGTAGGTAAAATGCTCAAGAACCTTTTTCCCTTCACCTTTTCATCTCTTAGATATGGTACATATCTTAACAGAGGGGTGAATTTTGTAACAAATTCATCCATAGAAATTTGTCCTAACTTCAGGTCATGGAATTCTCGAGATTTCTCCTCATAAAATCGTTTATTTAAGCACTTATCTTTAAAATACTGCTGGAATTCATCCCATGTCACGTTCTGATCTTCGATTCCACACACATTTTTCACCTCCTCCCACCATAATGTAGCCTTTTCCCGTAATTGATAGATAGCTAGGCGAGCTTTAAGTTTGCTATTGTATTCATAAAATTGAAAATACTTATCCATATTTATTATCCAAGCTTCCGCCATCTCCTTAGCTTCTCCATCAAATGCAGGAGGTTTTCTTTTTCAAAATTCTCCTTGCAATTCCACTTTCTGCTTCTTCAGTTCTTGCTGATCTGAAATATTCCAAGATTTAGCTTCATTATACGTTCTACTCTTGCTACTCCGTTGAGTACGACTCCATTATGGATGATCATGAACTTGATGTTGTTGTTCACCTTCTCCATGGGTATCCAGACTAGGATGTATAGGGTGCTGGTTATGCTTATCCGAGATAATCTTCAGTATCTTTTATTGCTCTCTCGTTAACTTCTCGTTATCACTTCTGACTTGAGTCATCTCTATCTAAAGTTGTTTTACCGTATCCAACAATTTATTTGCTTGGCATTGCTGCTCCTCCAGTATTCTACTGGTTTGTTGGTGCTGGTCTATGCTTAATTGTACCCACATTTCTGGGTTAATTTTAGGATTGGGCAAGGGTTAGTTTTCCCTGTATTTTTGGGTGTTTGATGACTAGCCCCTCTCCTCATGGTAAATCCTTGTTGTCTTTCCTGTAAATGTGCATAATTTTCAACACAAGAGCAAATGAAATCATCCATGTTATTGTGTTGGCCCATCTGGCCTCAACATGTAGCCATGCTCTGATACCACTTGTCACAACCAATGACATAAACAGAAATTCCACCATAAAAAAAAAATACTTACGTTAACTTAACACACCACTTTGATGATATAATTATTATAATATCAAAATATTATGAAGTTACCATATATTATCAGGATATTAATTCATAATTCATTTAAAATTTTCTAATCTTTCGTGATTCCAAGGTTTATACCTTCCGACTTAGCATATAACCAAAAAACATATTATATATTACAAATGCCCGAAGGCCTAGTATTGGCATGCATCATTGAGTATTTGTCATTATAATATTTATGGTTATCATATCGATTATCAATCTTGTAATCACCCAGATTTGGGCTGTACCACGATATCTCCATCGTGTCACAACACCATAGGCTAGGAATGAATACTCTGACAGACCTTTATGGTAATGGATATCTGTACAATACAAATTCGATGAGATTTTAATCAAAGTTAATGTTTTTGATTCTAGTTTGATACAAGTCTGTTATCAAAGATTAGACACTTGGCTCATTAGTTACCAAGGCATTACAGCTGTTTGGAGAGGCTTGATCGAGACCGTCAATCGATCAACCCTAGATTTGACGGTGCTACGACAATCTGGGGTGGTTAGGGTAACCACCCCACCCTTGCTCAGCCATTCTCCTCATTCTGTCGCCGCTCTCTGCTTTCGGTGGCTCTGCAATCCCCTTGGTTCTAACCATAGTTATTAAAACCGGAACCGGTGACCGGACCAGTGGACCTAATGAACCAGGTTTCTAACCGGAACCAGTCTAACCGAGAGCAGTCAGATCTCAATGAATCGGTTTAAAAAAAAAATACATTAAATAATTATTTTTTAATAAAAAAAACTATTTTAAAGATTTGCAACCATGATTCCAAGCCAATAGAGACAAAATATGCAAAGTTTGCTCATTTATATACCATGCAAAGGTGAATATATCAAAATGGCATCGAGTGCAATACATATCATCGAAAAATACATAAGCAATGAGGCTCCAAATGGCCCATAAAGTCAAAAAACAATGCTACAAGCTATGAGGCCATTGGCCTAATACAAGACTACATATTAGTGATCAACAACATGATTACTCCTCATCATGATCAAAATCATCACCACTACTAGACAAGGGATCATCAACATGAGCTACATAAATAATATGGCTTAGAGTTTGAGGACTCCTAAAACTTCTCTACAACTTTAGTAGGAGTAGTAGTAGCAAAAATAGACATCAAAACTACAAATCACTGAGCAACATGGTATCTCATGAAACTCATCGTTGATTCATCGCTACTAGAAATGGGATAATCAACAAGAGATACATAAACATCATCTAGCTCAAAGTCTTCAGAATTGGATTGCTCAACCTTATAACATGATATAAATTGAAAAAGTTTAACATGCCTAACCAGTGATTTTGGTTTGAGTGAAGGGTTCATCTCCTGAACCTTAAAATGCGGTAGAAAAAGATTAGCATGCCTAACCAGTTGTTTTCCTTTGAGTGAAGGGTACATTCTTGTTAAGGCCACCGTAGGGGAGTTCAACAATCAATACCACCAACATCAACAAAGTTCAACAAACAATGCCACCAACATCAAGGTTCTTAAATGACTTCATGCTCTTGATCAAATTCCAATCTCGTACCCTTACACATGATAGAAACAAATGGAAACATTGCAAACCCCCAAACCATGAAACCCTGAAAACCATTAAGTCTGCTGAATTTTGAGTGAAATCTAAAATTCTAGTTTCTCCATATGAAATCCAATGAGGACGAAACCACTCTTAAACATCCTGAGTCATTTCATGGTAATGTTAAAAATTTAAGTAAAAGGATGAAAATGAAAAATAAAGGAAATGTCACTTTTACTTAAAGAATTTAACATTACCATTAATTTCCAAGAGGATGTGTTAGGAAAATGAGAGGGTAGGCAAAGTCAAGTGAAGCCCCTCTTTCCCTCCTAAAATGGTAGCACAAACTTGAGCATGGGACACCTAATCGACCGATTAGGTATGGAACCGGCCGATTTATGCATTAACCGGCCGGTTCCGTACCTAACCGGCCGGTTAGGTCCAGTTAACCGGCCATTTTAGGTGAGAGGCCTCCCTTAACCCGGTTGCTTGAGCGGTTTATACCAGCGCCTTAGCTGACCGACCAGTTTGATTGGTTACCGGTTCAAACCAGCCAGTTTTGATAACTATGGTTCTAACTGTGTATTCCTCCGCAGGTTTCATGCTATTCTTGTTGATGAAGTGTGACAAAACCCACTTTTGCCATGCGACGCTCTCGATCACACTGTACAGGTAACTCCTGCTTCTCTTTTGCCATTATTTACCTCTGGGTCTGCGATTAACTTGTTGAAAAACGTTCGACGGGGTATGATTTCTCATAGTTTAGTTTACCATCTAATTTCATAAGAAGCTGAAGTTTTCTCGAATTTTTTCCTCTGTATTTTAATGTGTAAGGGTCAATTCCCTCCTGTCAGTATGCTCGGACCCAATCTTTCTGAAGATGCGAATGTGTCCTGAGGTGATGAGAGGGTTTTTGGATTTTTTCACTCGCAACTTGAGGATGGCACAAAATACCTGCTTGTTCGAATTTCAGGTAAAGATCTTACTGATGGTTTTTCTATGCATTTAATCATTTCTTTTGTTACAATTCCTCGTCGTTTATACAATATGTCGTTTGGGCTGTGATATTTAATTTCTTCATCAATTTCGTTTACATTGCAGGTGCCGGTTTACCTTCGAATGAAGGATTTACTCAGATTTCTTCCAAGCCCTTCCACGAATCACTGGTAAGTTCAAATCGCTTACCCAGTGATGTTTGTTGTTTATTGATCAAATTCTCTGAAGTTTAAGGGTGTAACCCCGTGTGTACAGGGAGCCTACTATTCTGGCAGAGCCTTCATGCAAGTTAAATAATGTCTCGGGCCCTTCAGTTGCATGTTTTTCACTTTTGAATGTTATTGCTCCTTCCTTCATGCGAAGGCTTAGTTTTCGAGTTTGGAAGTTGAAAGGTTTACCAGTGTTAAGACTCACAGTTTCTTAATTTGGATTACATTTATTTGGGATTGTAATTTCTCTGTTTACGGATTGTGTCCTACTGTACATTTGTGGATTCACAATATTATCAGAAAAAAACCCCTTCATGGGTATTTGAGTTTTGCACAAATGATTCGATACAAGTCTTAGTTCTGATTTCACACATATTTTTCTATTGTATGTATCGTTTCTTCCAATGGAAATTTGATACATTTTTATATGGTTGTGTTAGTTAAGTTTCTACAGAATTTACTGTTTCCTTCAAGAAGAGGTTTCGCAGTGTTTTTACGACTTTTAATTCTCTGCAGACTATAATGAATATTTATTTAATAAATCTATAAGTGACCTCCAGTACTATCTTTTGTTTCTACAAATTCATTGTTATAAGGTATTTTAGGGAAGTATTCCGACCCAGGGACCGTGACCATTGCTCTAAACCCTAGTGTCAACATATGTATAGATAATACTCGCACATGATTGAGTACAATGCAAAAATATCCTTCTGAGTTTATATTATTTCTTTTATACAAAACAGAATTAGTTTCCATCATAAATTTACTTTCGCAGAACTAATAGAACACTTAATACTATTCTTCTCATAAAAAAGGTAATTTTCTCAAGCAATATCAACATCATTCAACAAACAGAAACTCTAGTTTCTAATCATGCATCTTTATCAGTCTGCATTGCATAATAAAACAGATCTAGGTAATCATATATATATATATATATATATATATATATATATATATATATATATATATATCAAACATAGAATCTAAATTTCTAGATATACTTCCTTTTCAGTCTGTCCTACACAGTAAAACATAATTCCTAATATTCATTTATATTTATCTCAATTTTCTTTCTCTTAATTGATGGATCGCCCAATCATAAGTGAGGCGATTACGTCCTCTACTTCCCCCGTGATCCTTTCCAGAGCCTTAAACAATAGATAGTTGTTTTTATAGGGAAGATAGGCCTCAATATTTTCTAATCGAGTATATTCTTCTCCGGGTCTAGAGCTCCACTGGCCTCTTACCACATCTGGACAACTCTCCATTAGCTTGCAATTCATTGCAGCTGTTACCCTTCTTCCCTTTCTGAACATAACCCCTTCCCCACATTAGGATTTTTCCTTTATCCTTTTCTAGGAAGTAACTGTCAGAACTGTCTCTATTTACTTTTACTCTGGAATCTTGGAAACATTCACCATTCAGTTAATTTCTTTTCATTTAAGATAATTATCCATTTTCCTTTTATTATAAATAAATTCATTTTCTAGTAACGAAAGCCACATTCGTTAGTCAGTTAATTAGAGAAAAACATTAATGTATCATAAAGTGTATTTACCATAGTTAATCATAAACAGGTTGTTACATTGGATTCAATCAAAGTTTTAAAAAAGAGGACAATAAGACGAAGCTTGGAGCACTTTGAAAATACTAAACCCATGAGTGAACTTCCGAGATGAAATAGTTTTTTTAATTTAAATTCTCTAAAATCTCGCAATACAACTTCAATTTTATTGTTTAAAATATATGATCTTTTATATTTCATAATTATTCTAAAATTTATACCTTACAACGTTTCTTTTGCAACATATATTACAATTGCTAATTTATATTTTATACATAATTAATATCAAATTATAATATATATCAAAAAAAAGTATTTTATTGAATAACTAATATCAAATTATGGTTAATATGGCCTTATCACCAATTTATATAATTAATAGCTTCTCTCACACTTCATCTTTCTTTTGCTTAGGATATATATATATCCTCTTGCCATTTTTGATATTTCATGGTGATTGCTAATTAAAAGATGGCTAACCATTGAATTAACACATTTGTTTTTTTAAGCCTATAATATTCAAATAAATAACTAAATCATGTAAAGGTTTTTTTTTTTTTTTTTAAACTTTTATTTCCCTAATATATATGTAGTGCAAAAGCTAAATCTTGGCCCTTTTTTAATTAGGATTTTCTACGATGAGTGTAGGGAATCAAAATATCAAAGTTTTGCATCTCCATAAATGTCATGAGGTAAAGTTGATCATAATGGCCTTCATTAACGAGTCTTTTATCTAATGTGTCATTTTTATAAGTTTGATTTATGTTATTTATTTATTATTTTTTTAATATTTAATTTTTTAGATTTAAAAAATAATAATAATTATAAATTTGATAAATATAATTATTAAAAAATACTTAACATAATAATAAAAATAAATAATAAAATAATGTTGTATACTCTATAAAATTAACCATATATTGTATTATTTTATAAGTTTGATTCATATTATTTATTTAATATTTATTTTTATTTTTTTAAATAATTATAAATTTGATAAATATAATTATTAAAAAAATACTTAACTTAACGATAATAAAAAATATCATATAATTCATAATTATCATATAATTCGTAAAATTAACTATATATTGTATTATATTGTTTAATTTTAATAATATATATTTTTAATATTAAAATTACAAATTTAAATATATAAATAACTTCTAACATTAAATAATTAGGTTAAAAACACACACTAAACTACAATTCAACAACATACACAAAACTAAAATTCAACAAGTACATAAAACATTTTTCAAACCTAAACACCGTAATAAAAACATTGAACAAATTATTTGATTTGCAAAATATTTCGAGTGAGCTTTAGCATCAATGAATGATGGTAGGTAGAATAAGATAACTATAACGAATTTAATACAGTGGCACATCATAGGAGGTTTGAAAACAACTCGTGGAGGAAAGGACAATATTTAGGCTGTAGCGTCCTCAAGCCATCACTTCGCATGGAGTCGAATGGAACTTTGTTCGCATAATTCATTTTACCGAAATGATAAGTTTATCAGCGGAATCTATGAGGCATTTTCTTTTACACCACAGAGATGGTTTGAGAGAGAGGTTCTTCAAAGCACCCAAAAAGTAACACAGAGGACAGTGGCAGATAGTGGGGGTAGTGGAGAGAGCAGCACAGAGGACAGGGACAGTGGGCAGAGCAGCAAGTTTTCAGTGGTCAGACCAACATATATTGAAGGGTTAAGCATAAAACAGAGGGTCAGTTTTAGGCAGAGATTTTGATTTCGCTTAATATCATCATGATAATGGGACAAGAAACTTTAGAACCTGTGGAAAAAAATGATATAGGGCAAGTGAAAATTGCCTCATCAGCCAAAACTGGGAAGTGGATTTGGGTCAATGCAAAACAATATCGGGGGACTTTAAAACGAAGACTAGCTCGTCTAAAATGGGAGCAGACAAGGAAAAAAAGGTCTCAAAGGGAAAGTACTCGGGTCCTTCACAAGAATCAACATTCAAACAAGTCCTCTTTGCAAGCATGTGACAACAAGTCCAAAGGAAAAGGAAAAGTCATTGATGATTATGCCTTATATAGTCCCACATCCACACCTCTCACTTGGTCATCTGATATTTATGTGAAAGAATTGTTAAATGTAAAAGATAGGTTGGAAGTAGTAGAAGCTAAAGAGCGGGAAAGAGATTGTACAATCCATATAATAATAGCTGAAAACCAGGCTTTAGCAGAAAGAAACAAAGTTCTGAAGGAGAAATTGTCATTGCTACGGGAAGCTATCCGAATAGGGAAAACAAAATGGAAACACATGAAAGCAGAGGTGCAAAACATGAAAAAATTTGCAGTGGAGAATATAGAGGTGATGAATGTGAAATAATCTCAGGATAAGGGGAAAGTAGTTGCCTAAATAAACAACAATGAAGAGACATCAAGGGAAGAGAGGAAAGGAGATTCCACAAAACTCTCCAAAACCTAGGCTCAAGTTATTAGCAATTCTGCTAAGAGAGAAGGAGAAACAAAAATTCAGGTTGACAACATGCAAGATAGAGAAATCAAGGAAAGACATGATAGAGCAATAAACACAATTATTAAAGGGGTGAAATATTATGGGAAAAATGAATGTACTCTTGACCTTGAGAGAGACTTCTTGAAAGACAAGTTCCAATGGCAAGGACAAATATGTTAAGCATGGAGATTAGTTAAGCTTAACGGTGAGAGAGCCAGACCCATAAAATTCATCATGCCCAGCTTGTGTGATAAATATATCATTCTAAAAAAGAAGCAGCTCTTGAGGGGTTCTCAGTTTTTTCTAGAAGAAGATTTAACTTTAAGACAACAATAGGAAAGGAGGGACGAAATGACAAAAGTTAGGGCAGCAAGAGACGAGGGAAAAAGAGCATGGATTTATAAAGGTAAAGTTGTGATAATGCAATTGGACCTCCTTCCAAAACAAGGCAGCAAAACGATAACAAAGAAGAGGCAACAAACTCTTCAGCAAGAAATTAGGAAGCAAGGTCAGTATGGGCAAGCAGGGACAAAGACTCAACTGTGAGTCTTACATGTCAAAACAAATAGCAATCAAGTCATACCCAAGTTTCCTTAAGATTAGTTTGTTGGAATTGCAAGGGTTACCCATGGAGACGAGGACCTGGGTTAGGGTCTATTGCGGAAGGTAGAGACATAATTTGCCTCATAGAAACAAATGAGCATGAAGGGTGCAAGACACCTTTGTTTGAAGGGTATTGGAAGATATCAGTATGGAACAAGGCAACAGGGAATGGCAAAGGGTACAGGGGTATCATGGTATTAGTAAGAGAAAAACAAGGTCGTTTCATTCAACTAGAAAAAGAAGACCCAAATAAGAAATTTGTCTGGCTTAAAATAGGTAAAATGGAAATCACATCAGAATTGCAAGCATGCTATTTTGCGTTGCAAGTTTCAAAAATCTACAAAAGTAGAGGGCTTGACCACAAAGATCCCTTTGCAGCCCTAAAAACATATATTACAATATATTCTCAGCTAGGTGAAGTCCTTATAATGGGGGATTTCAATTATAGAATTGCAGGTGAACAAGCTAGCATTATTTTTTGTAAAGAAGACTGTGACCCTATCTGGCTTACAGGATAGAGTAATCATCAGTGGGAACAAATTTCAGAGGATAAAGGTTGCAATATCTTTGGAGAACAATTGCTTATGCTATGTGGGGCTTTCGATTTAGTCATTTGTAATGGTTTGACTATATGGGAAAAGTCCAGTAATTTCACTTGCAATACTTACAATGGAGCAAGTGTAGTAGATTATGTAATTTGCTGGCATAGTTTGTGTGAGAAAATGGAGGAAGTGCTGATTGGAGAACAAATTTGGGACTTGAAATCACATCACAAACCAATTTATTTAAGTTTCTCCTGGACCGGAAAGAAGCAATTAGGGTCAAAAAATCAGTGTGTTCAACAAAATCCCCTAAAGGGTAGAATTATTTTGACTCCAGAGAATTGTAATACCTTCAAAATAACGCTAGAGAGGCTCTTCGAGAAGGAGGAAATATCATTTCATAAAATTCATAGTCACGGATTAACACATTTAATTCAAAGTGCACTTGCTGAGGGAAAAAGATAAAAAATTAAGAAGTCTGAAAGAAAATGTTTTCTGGTTAATGCTTGGTTTGACGAGGAATGCAAAAATGCAAGGAAAAGGTGGAAGGAATCAGACAAGGATAACATAAAGTTCAAAGCTTACAAGCCGATAGTAAGAAAGAAAAAGGCTCATTTCATGGTTTCAAGGAGAGAAGAACTAATCTTCCTTGGGAAAAATAACCCCAAATTATTCTGGAAGGAGCTCCAACCGAAAAAGGTGCAAATTGAAAACAACATTACAACTTCTAAATGGTTCGGCTATGCAAGACAACTTTATGAGCAGGATCCCAAGGTTGACCCTCCTCCCTTGGTCAACACAAACACAAAAATCTTCACGGTGCAAGAGGTAGAGATGGGTATCAAGAAGTTGGGTGCTGGAAAAGCAAAAGACTTAAATGAACTCCAAGCAGATTATCTAAAGTGGGGCTTAAAAATTATTTCACCTCACATCAAAATTTTTTTCAACAACATCATACAGCAGGGGTTCCCCACAGATTGGACAACTAGTATGGCAATACCTCTTTTCAAGAGTGGTGACGTCAATAATCCCTCCAAACATAGAACCATAATGATAAACCCCTTGTTTGCAAAGTTATTTGGAAGCATGTTAGAAAAGAAAATCAGCAAGTGGGCAAAAGAAAGAGATAAACGTGCTAAAGGGAAAGTAGGTTTTAGACCTAAACATTCCACAATTGATCATTGTATAACTTTAAGACACATCATTGAAAAATTTTGGGAAAAAAGGAAGAAGTTCAATTTGTTGCTTTGTTTATTTCAGAAAAGCCTTTGACACGGTTCCTAGGGATAAGCTTTGGGGTAGAATGGAGGAACTCGGGATTCCCAGGCATTTGAGAGCAGTTGTGAATAGGATGTATGAAGAGGTGAAAGTCAAAATTAAAACTCCAACAAGCATTTCTGAAAGTTTTAGAAGCGATATCGAGGTCAAGTAAGGTTTCCCATTGTCTCCTACCCTTTTTGGGTTATATATTGACAAGCTTCAAGAGTGGCTAAATTCGCAAGGGGGTAACGATATCCATTTGGGCAAGTTCGTTATAAGGCTTCTTTTGTATGCAAATGACCTTATATTGATTGCCAAATCGACTCTTGGTTTGCAAGAGCACTTACGTTCCCTTGAGCATTTTTGTAGAAGGGTGGGGATGCAATTCAATAATAGCAAAACGAAAGTAGTGGTTTTCTCTAATAAAAGAAAGCATAAACAACATACGTTTTACTTTGAAGGCAACTGATCTAGGTGGATATCGTTGGCCACCCACCTATTCCATTTGGACTAGCACCATCAATTCTTGCAGCACAACTTACTATTTTTAGTAGGTTTTCGGGTCCTCCACTCCCGAAGCCGTTTTGGGGCCTTAATGATCCAGGTGGATATTGGTGGCCACCCACCTATTCCATTTGAACCCCCACCATCAGTTCTTTCAGTTTTCAAGTTGCAACAAAACTTACTATTTTTAGCAGTTTTTCAGGTCTTGAACTTCCAGAGCTGTTTTGAGGCCCTAAATGATTTTTTTTGGGAAGATGGAGAGCAACATGGGTCCATGGACCAATGTAGTTTGTTCAAAAATTGTACTCCTCAGATAGATCTTTCTAACGAGCTATTGAGCACGTCAAACGGAGATCGGATGCCAAAGTTACGCCCCCGGGAAGTTGAACCACCAATTTACCCAAATGGGCGCTCACAGTTTTGGCGCCTCATCTCCTACGGTTAGGTTTTTGGATGTTTCGGATTCTACATTATTTCTCAATAATAAATAGGCCCTCAAGCCTCATTGTAACACAGTTCAAAGGTCTGTAGCCATCACATCTCTTCTTAGAGATTCGCTACCAACACCCTAGCTATTTTATTTCCATTATGTTTGTAAGCATATTTCTGTTATTTGATATTAATGAAATGAAGCATTATTTCTGCTGCACCTCTATGTTCATGGTTATTTCTATATTTTTTTGTGTTCTTGCATAAAATCCGGATCAGTGGTATCAGAGCGGGTCTGCTCTTTCTTTTTTTTCTTTGCATGTCCCCAACGCGGTCAGGGTATAAGGAGTTAGGGCTCGATCTGGTTGAACCCTTGCAAGATCAGCCTCGCAAACCCCGACGACCTCCCATGGCGAAAGAAAAGAAAGATGAGGGAGCAGGAGATCCTATCAAAATACTGTTTGAGGAGGCCCTTGAAAAACAAAGGAACGCGATGATGGATAACTTTGCTCAAATCCTTCAACGACTGCCCACATATGGCGCATCTGCATCCAACAGCCACTCTGGAGGTGCCACTCCCTTAAAGGTACAGGTAAACTTTGACATTCCTATATTTGAAGGAAAAATAGATGCAGACACTGTAGACAGATGGTGAAATTTGTTGGAAGGGTATTTCTCAGTCCATGACTTCTCTGATCGAGAAAAGATTATTTTTGCACTCCTCAAAGCTACCCCCCATGTCAAAGACTGGTGGGAAACCTACCGTGAGCAAGAGGGGGAAGGGGAACCCTCTCTGTTCTCGGCCACACCCACTTGGAATTCGTTTCGAGATGACATCAAGGAACAATATTACCTCGTGGAGAGCTATGAGGACAAATACATCTAATGGACCACGCTACAACAACAAAAGGATCAAGATGTGCACGAACTGACGAATCTGTTCCATACCCTGTGCACAAAGTTGGGTATTAAAGATTCAGAGAGACATTTTTTGCTCAAGTACCACGGCTGTTTACATAAACACATTCAAGAGGAAATGGAGTTCCTCGACATTACATCGCTTGGCACGGCATATCGCTATGCCGCCAAGATCGAGCAGAAATTTAAGTAGAAGAAGCGAGACTTTGGATCTGCGAATCTGAAAGGTGCCCCCAAATCGAAGAACAAGGGGCAAGGCCAAAGCAATGCAACTCAGAACAACACCACAAATCCAAAGAAGGACACAGGGAAGTGGTGTGAATTTCATAACAACCCCACTCACAGCATAAACACGTGTTGGGCCAAACAGTATTTGGTGGCCGAACTAAAGGCACCCGAATTAGATGCATTTTCTGATCCTAAGTTAGAACCAGATAAAGGCAATGACAAAGGGAAGTAGATCATTGATGCGGATCTTAGTGCCATTGTTGCCACCACCAAGATCCAGAGGGAGGGTCCAGAGGATCCAGAGGAGGGGGAGCGCCTCTTTCAGTCGCAGATGTGGGTGAAGGGTTCTCCGCTGCAATTTCTCATCGATAACGGAAGCCAAAAGAACCTCATCTCAGCAGAGGTCGTGAAGAGGCTCGGCCTACCAACCATAGCACACCCGCAACCATATACAATCGGGTGGCTCCACCCAGGGAGAGATCTCCGCATCCGCCAGCAGTGTCGCCTTCCATACAGTATCAAGCCATTCACGGATGAGGTATTGTGTGATGTTGCTCTTCTTGATGTAGTTGATGTATTATTGGGCCAACCATACTTGTGGAGGTGACATGCTGTGTATGAGTCTAGGCCTCATGCTGTTATTATTACTTTGGGAAATAACTTGTACAGGATCCCAGAGGTAGTACCGCCTCCTGTCATCTCTTTAACTACTACAAAACAACACAGTAAGATTGTTTCCCAAACCAGGAAATTCATTTTCCTTACAACTCACTCACAGGGAAAGAATAATATTGTGGCCACAACCTCGAAACAGGGTTCCCTTGCACGGCCGCAACAGATGGACAAAGTCATGGAGGAATACGAGGACATTTTATCCTCACTCATAGAGGTTCTGCTACACTGTCAGGACAACCACTCCATTGATATGACTCCCAACGTACCACCGCCTGATGTTGCCATAAATCCTACAACTACACATACAGAATCCAAACATGTATTGTCCGAGGCTAATAAAGAAAGCAAATTTATTAAACGCATCCAGCTTGTCCATGACATCTTCAACACATCTAATACTCAGTTCAATAGAATTTGCCTCATCTCATGGAGGATCTCAATGCAATGGGGACCATTGCTTCCTAAGGAGGAAGGAATGATCCAGGTGGATATCGGTGGCCACCCACCTATTCCATTTGCACTAGCACCATCAATTCTTGCAGCTTTTCACGTTCAACACAACTTACTATTTTTAGCAGGTTTTCGGGTCCTCCACTCCCGAAGCCGTTTTGGGGCCTTAATGATCCAGGTGGATATTGGTGGCCACCCACCTATTTCATTTGAACCCCCACCATCAGTTCTTTCAATTTTCATGTTGCAACAAAACTTACTATTTTTAGTAGTTTTTCGGGTCGTGAACTTCCAAAGCCGTTTTGAGGCCCTAAACAACATTTTTTGGGAAAACGGAGAGCAACATGGGTCCTTTGACTGATTGGACCGATGTTGCTTGTTCAAAAATTGTACTCCTCGGATAGATATTTCTAACGAGCTATTGAGCACGTCAAACGGAGATCGGATGCCAAAGTTACGCCCCCGGGAAGTTGAACCACCAATTTACCCAAACGGGCGGCCACAATTTTGGCGCCTCATCTCCTACGGTTAGGTTTTTGGACGTTTCGGATTCTACATTGTTTCTCAACAATAAATAGGCCCTCGAGCCTCATTGTAACACAGTTCAGAGGTCTGTAGCCATCACATCTCTTCTTAGAGACTCGCTACCAGCACCCTAGCTATTTTATTTCCATTATGCTTGTAAGCATATTTCTGTTATTTGATATTAATGAAATGAAGCATTATTTCCGCTGCATCTCTATGTTCATGGTTATTTCTATATTCTGTTGCGTTCCTGCATAAAATCCGGATTAGCAACATTCTGGAAGAAGTTGTAGACTACAAATACCTTGGAATTGACTTCAACAAAAATTTAAGTTGGGGTGGTTGTAGAAAGAAAAGGACTTTAGGGGGTTGGAAAGCATTTTATGCTCTTCAAAATAGGTGTAGAGAGGCAGAGCTGTGGGACTGGAAAACCACTCTAACTTTTTTTGGGCTTCTAGTAATTCTGATGATTCTCTACAGTTGTGAACTGTGGGCTAGCAACACAACCGAGATGCAGTGGAAACAAATTGAGAAAATTCAGAAGCATTTGATTACAAAAAAATTCAAAATTAAAAGTGCAGTTCCTTATGCGATCTTGTTAAGTGAAACAGGGGTTGCTCCTATTGAAGCAATTTCTATGGTGTGAGTCATAAGGTAGTTGAAAAAAATTGAGCAAATGGAAGAGGGTAGATGGCCTAAGGTTGTGTTTAGTGACAGATTGTGCAAAAGAAAGAAGACTTGGATGCGGAAAAATAACAAATGGTTTAGTAAATGGGGTATTTTCTTGAGCATGTGTCCTACAAATAGTAAAGATATAATTTTTTTTGTTATGGATAAGTTCCACAAACGTACTTGGGAGAAAGAGCTAGGGAGAAAGAAGAAGTACTACATTGAAGAGTTTAACCCCACTCATAACCATCAACAAAAAAAGTACATAGGGGCCAATATTTCTTAGAGATCTAAAATTCTTATTGCTCAATTAAGGACTAATTCTCATCAAATCCGTTGTGAAACAGGGCACTGGAAAATGCTAAAAGAAATGTGGGAGGAAAGAGTATATATTTTTTGCTCTTCCAGAAAAGTGGAAACATTAAAAACATTTCATTTTATAATGCGAGGCCTTCAAAGACAACAGGGAAAAGTATGCAAGTATTCTGGAGGCTAGTTCTTGGGATAATCTATTCAACGAAGAGTTTTTCGAGAAGCTGGGAGCGGTTATTGTAAAACTTCACAGGAAAAAGGCCAAATACAAGAGCCAAATGGAGAAGAGATTTGTCCCATAAGCTATTTTTAGCCTCATGGACGTTAAAAATACTTTCTTTCTTTCTTTTGCATCAAACAATACGTCTCTTTCAAAAAAATTATCATTATATATAATTGTATATACATTTCAAAGCCCAGTCTACCAAGCACAGAAAAGTATACGATAATTAATTAACATATTTTCACATTAATGTTATTAAACTTTGACTAGAAAACTATAATTTAAACAAATCTACAACACATAATTCAGAAAAGCATCATCCTAAATAATTCTAATCTCCTCCTACTTGTGCACGACACATCTACCTACATGTGCAACTAATTTCTCCAAAACATCCCCACGCAGCAGTTAGGAGGAAGCTCTTCCTAATGGAAGTTGTTTCATATTTAGGTCTATAGGCTTTTGTTTTGTTTTGTTTTTTTTAATCAGATCACCTCATAATTTTGTCTGTCTTTTTCTTCTGCAAGTGGTGACATGTGTGCACCATTATATTTATACTTGATATCTATCTCACTTTAGCTACCTCTTAATCTTTATGTCTGTCCCACTTTAATGCATGGCGACGATTTGTAAATAGATAACCCTTACAACTGAAGTGTTTTCATTTTTGTTCGTTACCCACTGCATTTTGTGGATTCGTGGCCATGGTTTGTAACCCTTATAGTTGAAGTGTTTTCATTTCCATCCATTATCACTACATTTTGCATGAATATGACTTGGGATATAAGAGTGGTGCGATTTGTAGCATTGAAAAGCGACATGTAGTTTGTTTCCTCTTTTAACGATCATGAATTTGATTTCATATTTTCTTTCTTTCTGTACTAACAGGAAATTTTTTTGTACAGGAACAACCATTGAGCATTCACAGGAAAATCGTCTGGTCCACAGTTTTGTTCTAGTGACTAGCACTCTATTGCACTCTGTTTTCATCAATTGATGGTCATGTAGTGGTGCACCGATTTAGCAGATTGGACAAAGAAGGACTAGGTAGACCACTACCCAATTTTTGTAATGGATTTTGATTTTTCCTTTGATAATAGATATTTTAGTTCATCTGTATATGATGTAGGTTTATAATTTTGAGTTCAATTTTTTTTCCTAGTTGTTAATCCTTTATCGTCGTTTCCCGAGTCATATATTTTCTTCCTTTAATGGGGTATGGGTTAATAATGGCATCTCTCATGTGACTTATTCTTCTTCTCTTCTGTGTAACAGGAGCGAGTAAAAGCATCAGCAATATCACTGCTCAAAAAATTCCCTTCATTCTTGCAAGTTGAATCGGGAGACCTCTATGAAGGCGGCTAACAATATGCATAGACCAAAAGCCTTACCTAACTCAAACAACAATTTAAGACAGTTACAATATATTTTAAACTTTGTACTTCAGATGATTTTACATTCTAAATGTTAAAATAATTTTAAGTTATTTACTGTAACATTAAATATCTCATGAAAGATTTTACCTGTTAAATTCCTTATCTTTGTTTCTAGTCTATAAATGAATTAAAACACATGTTTCATTTAAATAATGAAACCAACAAAGAATGAATGAGAACAACATCATTAAAGTCCCGTGCAAAGAATATGAATATTCATCAGCAAAATTCTTCATTAGGTGTTGGAAATGTTGGCGAATTAATATGAGTAAATATGTATATTTAAAGTAGCTTTAAATATTCTCACATTCTAGTGGGCTACGATGCATTCACTTAATTTTTTAATTTCTATTGACCAACGAACTTGACGCGACTTCATTTTTGTAGTGCTTGATCGACGTGGGTGTAACATTAAGTGTTCACTCCTTTTCAAGAGAATTTATTAAAAATTCCACCATTTAATTTAGAATAAAATAGACAACAAAAAAAATATGCCAACATATTTTTTATTCTTAATCTTAAAATTGAAATTTGCCATTAAAATAGGTTAATGTGCATAACATTGAATGGCGTCAAGAAAATTTCTCTCAAATATGCCAAACACACCCTAGATAAAATCAAGCAGTACTTCTTTTAATCCCTAATGTTAACCATTCTGGTTCCAGTTTTCTACTACGGAGATTACCAGACATATATTAGGGTATTAAGAAGCTGTCACTTATGTTTCACTGAATAAAACAACTAGTAATGCAGATGGAGAACTATCAGTAAAGGCAAAAAATCATTGTATACTCCTCAAACTGACTATTTCAAAAGGCACGAGGTTAACAAGGTGATGCCATAGCTTGCCATAAGGTTGTCTCCTGGATTTTAGAGGGGTAAATGTTGCCCATTCATCCAAAATTTGAATTCCCAAAGGCAAAATCTAAACGTTGAATGCTTTGAACTTCTATTAATGAATGCGGGTTCGGGAAAGATCCCAATTTACACAATTTTCAGGGAAGTCATTGTCATTAATAATAGTGGCATGGAATCGTCAAATGGGTACAGGGTACGCATTTTAAACATCAATCCCATCTGAAGATACTTCTAAAAACTCGTGCTTAGGGTTATTATAATTTTATTTAAAATAAATTTAACTAGCAATTGCACCAGGAGGTGCAAGGAACGCCGAAAGGAGACCTTCCAATGATGCAAGGGGGGCAAAACATGTAGATTTTGAGTTAATTCTTCTCCAACTTTTCCCAGGAGAACAGAGGAGGAAGAATAAATGGCCTCCAGGGACTGAAATCAACCAGATTCACTATCATGCCGTCTTTGGTAACATAGCAATGGAATGTACAGTGAAAAAATTCAAATTTCAATGGTAATGATGGGTAGGGACCATTGCATGCATAGTAAGAATCAACAAGAAAGTAAGAAATGGCAGCTGGTTGGTTAGAATACACAAATACAAATTTGACACCCCAAGTTGGTTCAGAAAAGAAACCTTATGAAGGATCATTACTCGTGCATTACATGAATGTAAGATGCAAGCAATAGAATTTTGACAAACGAAACCCTTAACAAGTGAAACCGACTGACTCCACAAATTTCAGAAGGCATATTTCCAATTACCATTTGAAGCATTAATAAGAAAAAAGAGCACAAGTGTATCAGGGCTTGAAGCAAAGTAGCTAGACTCAATTCTGCAAATGGTTTGGCAAGGGCAGAATAAGAATTCTTTGCTATTATAACTGGCAAGCACCCCGACGGCCCCACATTTGTTACTGCGAACGTTCGAAAACCCATATTGTAGAAGCGCAGTAAGTCTATAGAGCGCTGTTTGGTGATCGATTCTACAAATGACGGTATACCATGCAATTTCAATTTCAAACCTCCCATGTAAAAGTACAATGCAAACCCTTGAGTGTGGAAAATATATTTTTGAATTGAAGCCTATGTGATTCATATTATTTAAAGAAAGTTTTAATGAAAACGACATTCAAAATGATTGAGTTTAAAACCATCCAATATAATTTATTATGAAAACTAAATTATTAGGTTTATCCATCTAAAATCACCCTACATAATTCATCATCAAAAGGAAAATAGATAGTCTAATCCAAAACTAAAATGGGCAGTTTGATCTAAGAGTTTATGAAACTCTCCATCATAAACCACCCGATCCTATTAGATAGTGCCACGTCGTTGGGGCAGTATCGCCCTTATCGCGTGAATTTTACGTGGTAAATTTCGGGATCTAAAAAAATGCGGAACTCCACCCTGCTCGTTGGATCGCCCCAATCAACGCGAAACTCCTCCAGCCGTCGGATGCGAGAGGATTGTTAATAGGTGGGGCTGAACGCTATAGTGGCACTCGCCTTATAGTTAGGTCCGGGATATATATATGGCAGACATTCATGCATAATGGCATTTTAATGAATATGTGAAAGTGTCTATGGTATCGTCGATTGATGTCTGCGGTAGTAAATTTAAGGTATGTAGTGATCCCATATTAATGATCTAATGGCATGATAAGACTTGGGGTTTTAACTCTAAGGTTTGGTCAATGCTTATTAAACTAAAGACCGTCGTGAGCCTTTCGGGAGGGCGTATACTTGTTATTGCTTGGGGTTATGGTCTAAGAAGTTCGAACATCAAAATATAATGAGAGGGTATTGCCTTTTAATATAGTTTACAAGGGGAGGATTTCTATCAATATTCGAGCGTTTTATAAAAGAGGGAGATAGGCTCGGTGCATTATTCAAAGGATATTCATTTTTATTATTATTATCGAATAAATTAAATGTTAAAAGTAATTAAATAATATTTAAAGTTTGAATTTATATATTTATTTTATTTTTAATAATTAGATGCTATGGCAAGAAAAGATTAAAAAAAAAAATGAAATAAATAAATAAAATAAGAAATATTTGAGCGCTTTATAAAAGAGGGAGATAGCCTCGGTGCATTATTCAAAGGATATTCAATTGTTTATATTATTATCGAATAAATTAAATGTTAAAAGTAATTAAATAATATATAAAGTTTGAATTTATATATTTATTTTATTTTTAATAATTACATGCTATGATAAGAAAAGATTTCAAAACCAATAAAAAAAGGAGAAAAAATAATAATAATAATAATTAAAAAATAAATAAAATATGAATAAATGAATAGAAATAAAATAAAATGAAAATAAAATAAAATTACATAAATTACAATTTAATAATATTAAATTAAAAATTAATATTTTTATTAAAATAAATATAAATATTTAAAATTCAAATTATAAACTTTGATCATTTGGTTTACTTTTCCCTGGCATTGTGTGATCAAAATCCAAGGCATATTTCACTGGATTTAACAAGCGCACCTCAAATAAAATGCACAATTCATGAATCTTACAATGACAATGGCTCCATGAACTAGTATGGACCACTTGTAGACTTAATTGGTGGACTTGTGTACAAGAGAAATCCAAATACAGGAATATTTCGTATAAACAAGAACCAATCATGACCAAGATGATCTTCTTTAACATGTGCCTGAATTATCAATTTTCTTTACACGGTTGGAAAAGGCACGCAGGACCAAAGAGAATCATAAAGTCTCTTGCAAAGGAAAGTGACGCCTGTCATTTGTTACAAGCCAAATGTGTTACCAACTCAACAGCTGTTGTTTTAACTTGGAAAAATGGCACCCATTCAGCTAAATTTTCCTATCCAAATAACATGGCTTAAATGGTGCATAAGTTTTGAAATAGTTCTTCAACCAGTATTTGAAAAATATGTTTTGAGATATGGTCTGATGACTTGTACCGTTCTTGTTATGGTTTCTGGTAACTGGATTTGAGCAATTTTTTGTAGACCAATAACAACCATCCTCTGTTGCCTTTCAACAATTGATACTCTCGTCCAATGATCTGTGAGAGGCATATAAAACCTTTGTCAACCAAGAATCAAAATCGGCAAAATATGTGTTTTCTAATACATGTCCATAAAAATATTGCCTATGTCAACACAATATCGGACTCACTGACATTTTCTATTCTTAATATACTGTATTTTTTTTCTACAATGAAACATGCATCATTCATTTGAAAAAACACACTAGAAGAAGTAAATTTGAATGGAATTGCATTGCATTTTGAACAATGAAATAGGCATCATTGATTCTAAACAGTACAGAAAAAGAAATAAATTTATATTGAAATGTATTGCAAAAGCTAGAATAATACAATCTGACCATCAAAAACAGAAGTAAGAGATTTTTTGTGTAGATTTTCACTCACAAAACAACAAACTCCTCTGTAAACTTTTCAACCTTTGAAATCAATTGAACAATCTTCCAGATCTTTGGAAGCATTAAAATTTAGCAGTGATGGAAGGAGAAGAAACAAGTGATGATGAATTAGAATCCATGGTCATCACTTGCATCTCAGCATTTTCGTCCATGAGGGATTGTAGAGTTCTTGGTATTGGGGGAGTCAAAACATCGACAAATCCTTCTAGCATCTTTACAATCGTGCCCATTCTTGGTCTTGAACCCTCGCCATCTTGAATGCACCAGATAGCTACCATTGATGTCTTGCTAACATCTTCTATATCAATGTCCTTCCCAAGGCGGTCATCTGCAAGTTCCAGAATGTTTCCCAGGTTGACCTGCTTGGAGTGTCATCCAGACGAGTCTGTAATTTTTCTTATAAAAATATCACACACTGCAATGAGTTCATAACAAAATTTGTATGGCAGTCTCTCGAAATACTAATTTGAGAGGTATGTACTGAGCCTAGACACAACAATGAATGCAACTATAACTTAATGTTAAGTCATGAGTTTCTAATATATGTGGCTTGTTGACTGCTACATATATCCAAAAAAATTGCTTAATTCCCTGTTAAAAAAAACTTATTCAATCCTAGGCTCTTTTCCTGATACAACATCTGTAATTAGAAATGTACTACAAAAATGCTAAAAAAAATAAAAAATCAAAACTAATATAGGTAAAGATGATATCGCACTTTAAACAAAATAAAAAATCAAAACTAATATAGGTAAAGATGATATCGCACTTTAAACTAAACATATTTTTTGAAACAAAGTTTATGCATAATCAATCCAACCAATATAAAACAGATAACAAAGACATTTGAAATTATCAAGCAATTTTTTTTTTAAATTTATTATTTTAATTTTTCCATCGCAAAATAAGATAGGTTTCAAAGAATTCACATACTTAGCTTGCCAGGAGGAACAGAGGAGCAAGCAGCTCAACCAACCGATAAATAGAAGTAAGAAGCTGACCTTGTGTTTCTTGAAACTTACATAATACTTGACAGAGAATGCAAACAATAGTTATTGGTGCCTTGCTGGATACCCAACTGCATAGAGAAGAAAAAAAGCCTTATGCTTCAATGCACAGCCAGGTGACACAGCGCAACTCTAAACATTAACAGCAAATGCAGTCAAGAATTTTTTACTATTGAAGCAGGGATCGGAGGAGATCTGGAACAAGTTACAAATGCATACTGCAACTAGGTTGAATTCATAAGATATCTTTTCATATTCCATGTCCATTGGAAACTTACCTGGGACCTACACTAAGTAACTCAACTATTTAGCTAAGCTGCTTCACTATAAGCGCAGTTTCTATGTTGTCAAAATCACTCAAAACTTGTTGATTGTTAAATCTAAAAGAAGTCGAACATGACAGCATTAAGGTGGAAAACAACAGGGCATCAAACTGAGAAAATACATTCAAGTTTGATGGAATGGAAGTATCCTAGACCTTGCCTATAGCTGTGATTGTCGACATATCTGTGAAACAAAGATAAAATAACAAGTAAGCAATAGCATTGAAAAATTAGGCAATGAAATTTTGTGTGAACATAGGCTACATGAGAATTTCAGAATTTCACTAGCATTCCATTACAACCACAGAAATGCCATGAGTGAAAGGTCAAAAATAAACAGAGACCCATTTCTTTGACTGAAATTTATTGTTGATTTCCATATCTGCCTGAACCAAAACATCCCAATCCTAGATAATATAGTGCATTTCTAGCTGAAAGTATCTCTAGGATAGCAACGAATCAAAACAATTGTTGAATTCCATATCTACCTAAACCAAAACATCCCAATCCTAGATAATATGGTGCATTTCTATCTGAAAGTATCTCTAGGATGGCAACAAATCAAAACAATATTGAGTGAGCAATAAAGAAAATATAATGTATCTGCACAGTCTCCTGTGAATAATACAGCAAATAATAATGTATCTACACACGGTAAGTTCATAGGCATTCCCAGTTTTAGCTACCAAAAATGCCACAACAGTAGAGAAACTAGGATGACTAAAACAGATACCCATGTCTTCAACTGTACTAGTTATCGATATCTATGTTTTCCTTTCTCGAATTAAACATCACATTTCTGTCACAAATTTAATACTTCTAGTATCTTTACTTAACTCATTATCCATACATCAGTTAGAACAATGTCTTGACTAATGACAGATGAACTCACGTATCCGTGTCCCAAGAAGCAGGCTATTAGAAAAAGAATAAGAATCATCAACATTTACATACAAAGATACACGGAGGTACATGTATTAGCAAAAAGATTACCTACTAGCCCTGTTAACTTTTGCCTTGCCATCTATTACCTATTCGCTCCTATGTTCACAGACAAAGCAACTTCAGAATTTGGAATTTAACCCACTTTGACTAATTAAAGCCACTGAAAAACGCTTCTCCCTTTCTGTCATATTTAGCATCCTAAAGCTGCATAGGAAGGATACATTTGCCGGCCCTCTTGGCCTGCTCTTACCAATGCCCAGTGCTCTGAAGGAGGGGCTAGCCATCAAGATGGCTATACAGTGAGAGATTGAAGGAAAAGTTGCCCCTAACCCCACTCTCCACAATAGAATGAAATTACGTTTGATCGGCCTTAGCCATCTCTGAGGCGGTGTACCCTCTCGACCAAGAACAAGGAAATGATGGGAGGGAACCCATTATTACAGACCCAGAGCCTACAACATAATAGAAGGACCACACTATAAGAACACTGACGACCTGCCACAGAATGCGGGCATGATTCAGTAGAAATTTTTATTTATGGGGGCAGCATACCTGCCACTAAAAATCACCCCATGTCGGAGGACTTCCCTGGAATCCAGCGAATCAGAAATTGCTGAAATTGCAGTGAACGGTGGCTCAAATTGCAATTTATTCGATCTGGGTTGATTCAGAGATGGAAAAATACCCTTATATTGCAGTTAACAATTGTTGAGATTGCAAATTTTGGGGATTGAGATTTCCACAGCTGGATTCAGGGCAAATTTCTTCCAGAAAAAGCATCAAGAAGAGTTGTGGTTTGAGTATCCCTTATCCGCACCTTATTTATGTCTTTTGTTTTATGGACTCTTCTGAATGTGTGGACAGGTGTCAGGAAAAAATTAGTTTGAGTACCCCTTATCCAAGCCTTATTTAAGTCATTTGTTTTCTGAACTCTTCTGAGTGTGTGGAAAAGTGTCAGGAAGAGGGGTAGTTTGAGCGCCCCTTATCCATGAATTCTTTATCCCTCTTGTTCTCTGGTGTCTTCTGAATGCGTGGACCAGCTGGCCAGACAAATTGGATTTAATGAATGTTAATGTTTATGTTCAGGTATTAAGCTTCGAAGGCATTTCTAAGGCAATTCTGAACTTTGAACGAGAGCCTGTGGACGCTGCCTTTGCAGCCCAGTTCTTTTGGGAATATATTTTAGTAGTTAGGCAAATTATTTTATTAAAAAAAGAAAATTTTGTCAATAACCCTGGTTACCAATGTGCGGCATCTGCCTTTGCAGCCCATTTTTTTTTCCACGCAGTGTCATCATCTCAATAGTTCAAAGAAGCATTTTATTAGAGTAAAAAAAATGTTTGAGAAACTTTTAAAGTCCCCAAACAAATGTTTTAGTTGTGGTGATCACGGAAAATTTTGAAAGCTTCTCTTAGAAATATTAATGGGGATTTCTCATTTAATCTCTGTAGTTTAGAACATAGTAAAAATTGTTCATCATAATGGCATCGATTTACAGTGTAAAAAGAAGGCTTGAATGAGAATAATGAGCCTCTAGGTTAAATATCAATCCGAAGATGGAAAGACATCTTTGACTGCAGCTGCAGCTGTCAAATAATTGAGAATGTTCCTGAGGGTCTCCTTCTCCCTCTTCAGCCAGGCCGCAGTATCCTCCAGCTCCAACAGCGCTTGCTGCTCTGCAGGCGGCCCTTCGAATGTGCTGCCCACGAAGAATGAAAAAGGAGTGGGAAACAGGCCTTTCCTAAGATCCTCTGGGGATTCTTTCTCAGGCTTCCCATTCAACCGATTCGATATTCGAATCACATCCTTCATATATGTCTCAACCTCATTCGCAAGCTTCTCCAGATCATCTTCCTGGCCATCATCCGAGGGTCGATCCTCCAACCACTGCACTTGGGCCACCAGATAAGGCTTAGTCCTCACCAATTTCACCACACGAAATCTTTCCTGCCCTTTGCATATCAGAAAGAATCGGTCATCCACAAGCCTCTCGTGCTTCACAACCTCCCCAACACAACCCACTTCAACAATCCCTGATAATTGATCCGTGTAAATCACCCCAAACCTAGGGTCTGTCTGTAGAAGGGTGTGCATCATCATTCTGTACCTGAATTCAAAGATCTGCAGGGGTAGAATTGCACCAGGAAACAGAACCAACGGGAGTGGGAAAAGTGGCAGTTCAACTAGTCCATCTTCTCGGCGCTCTCCCTTGATTACATTTGTTTTTATTTCTAAAAGCTATTTCCACCTAATCGTAACAAATTTTCTACATGTGCCCTTTAAGAACACCCTGGCATAACTTCCTCACTAACAACATTCCCTAAACCAAAATATCACAGGCAGAAGAGGACGGCTTCTCTAAGTGGAGAAAAAAAATAGCTAATATTAATTCCAAGATGCCAAGCAAAGAGTAAGAACCAGTCTCCTACCTTTTTCGTGCAGAAACTGAGGGTCAATTTCGGCTGAATCTTCCAGCAACCTGTAGCTGTTTGGAAATAAAAGAGACGGAGGATCGATGTCGGTCTAAATTTTCCCAGAAACCTGTAGCTGTTTGGAATTATATGAAATAGAGGACCAAATTCGGTCTGAATTTTCCTGGAACGTGTAGCTCTTGGGAAATAAATGAAACAGGGGATTGATTTCGGGCTGATTTTCGCTTGGAAGTAAAATTTCAGGGTCAAGGGGGAAATCGAATTGGGGATGTTCAATTTTGGCCTGAATTCGCTTGGAAGTAAACTTGCTCGGGAGAATACGTGGGAGAGAGATCAGAAGGTGCAAGAGGAAAATCAAAAAGTTCGGAGGATGATGCTGGTCAAGGTATTGGTGGCGTCTCAGGGAAAGATGATGTAAGAAGAGATGAACAGTATGAATTCGAATTGGGGTTTACTTGTTGGAATTGAAGGCAAAAGTAAGTCGGCTACGTTTTTCTTAAACTTTGCACTTTTCCTGTCTGCAAGGCGCCTGGATGTAGTCTGCACAATGAAACGGGAACAACACACTCAATCTATCAACATATTATGGGAAATTGATTGAACACACAAGCATTTGGAATCATAGATATCAAATTGGACTATCTGTTGCCATCATCTAGTTCCATAAGCTCTCGTTGATTCAATTCCAGGTCATACTGTTCATCTCTTCTTACATCATCTTTCCCTGAGACGCCACCAATACCTTGACCAGCATCATCCTCCGAACTTTTTGATTTTCCTCTTGCACCTTCTGATCTCTCTCCCACGTATTCTCCCGGTTCAGAAGAAATACTCTGACCACTGCCATGCTTAATGCCACTGCGCTCTGAAGAGTACCTCCCCTCTTCACTGTCCATGCTGGCTGAACGTTTCTTTCGTTTCTTTGTGCCCTCGTCCTCAGACCTTGCATCTCCGGGAGAGTTGTATTCATCTGCCCAGCGAGAAGTTGAAATGTAGCGAGGCTGCAAAGGCTCTTCCTCATCTTCAAGCTTCGGACTATCAGGCAGCTGTCCAGGTTCCCTCTGATCCTCTGACGACGTAGATTGGAGTTCTTCCATTGGAAAAATATCCTCTTCTTTGGAATCACTTCCATTGCCTCCAGAGTGAGGAGCTGCGATTTCGGCAGAGAGTGGAGAAACAAAATCTTCACACCCTTGATGTGTAAAGGAAGGGGTAAGTCCTTTTGATCCAGACCCGTGTGAGTGCCTGCCTCCAGAGTCGCTAGGAGAAATATGGTTAAAGACATTGGATCCCTTTGACATGGAACTCTGGGAAGGCTTGGCTACCAAGCCATTAGCTGGTGAAGTGGAGATTCTAGCAGAACCACTGGCAATATTCAGCAATGCAAACAAGCCCCGTGAGGAGGCTGCCAATATTCAGCATAAGATGTAAATAAACCCCGACAGCTGCTGTTAGCAGGGCACATCTAAGCGACAAATAAACCTTATTCAGATGACTCTGCACGACAGGGCTGATCTTTTTCATGTTCTTCAAAGCATTGTAATCCCACGAACACTGACCGAAACCCTGGTTAGGGAATCCTCCGCCATAATAAGAAGCGT
Organism: Pinus albicaulis; assembly: GCA_034641835.2. Taxonomy (NCBI): domain Eukaryota; kingdom Viridiplantae; phylum Streptophyta; class Pinopsida; order Pinales; family Pinaceae; genus Pinus; species Pinus albicaulis. The sequence goes on along the minus strand of CM076570.1, from coordinate 460,394,903 downwards.
ATGAAGCCATTTAAACGGTCAGAATTCAATAGAAACAAACCTAATACAGAGAACTGAGAAACCTAAAGAAAGAGCAGACGAAACGATTGCAAGAACTGTGAAATGGAGATGAGAAATCTAGATTAATGAGCCAGAGAATGATGCTGTAGAAACAGGTATGGGCGGAGAACACCCTCGCGCGTTTCCCCTGTGCCAAGAAAACCTAAACCAAAAAATGAAAACAGATCCTGTGCGCTGGTAAGAGGAGCAGCCGGCAAATGGCACATTTTTAGTGGCTGGAAGGACGATGAGAAAGCCCTCTCATTGGCTCCAGCCAACAGTACATTCAGCCAAAGCCAGCAAAGGGAACGCCTTTCGG
>CM076570.1:460299452-460394445 GCA_034641835.2 Pinus albicaulis | reverse complement strand
AATGCTGAAAAAAAAAATGATAGAAAATTGTATTGGGGTTCCAAGTGGAATAGGAGGGTGGCCACCAATATCTACCTGGGTAAGTAACACATTGTAATCATTCCAAAGTATATTGTGACTTGGTTAATGTGCATCAATTACATAGTAAATAGGTAGGTGGTTTGGTGAAGAGAGCTTTACATACATTTGTGTTTTTGGAAGCTATGCCCCTCCACATATCCTACCTCTATACGTGTCCAAAAAACTATTGGCTAAAGAAAGTTCCTATCAAGCTGTTGGCAATGGTTTGACAAAAGTATTGAAAGATGCTAAAAAGAGCATTTGGAAAACCTTCCCTTTTTCATTTTTCTCATACACATTGAAAAATTTCAAGCATGCATCTCTTGAAATTGATCAAATAAAATCATTCAAATTCCCAGTTTTTCCCAATATAAATTATGATGCCTGTGGTGTTGCTAACAAATCAGGTTAAGCTTCAAGAATTCCAAAGTGAGCCTAATAGATTTGATGATATTTTCGAATCAATTTCTAAATTTTCTAGAGTTCAACAAGTACAAGAAGGAGGACTTGGTCCTAAAGACCTGATGAGATTCAAAGAATATCGAGAAAAAATAAAGGCTTATTTGATTAATTTTTTGTTCCAGAGACTAGCACCGAAAATAGAAAATATTGTAGAACTTTCAACGTCTTCATCTCAAGTACCAATTCAAGAGACATAAATTGTAAATATTGAGCAGAATGAAAAACTCACCCAAGGCTGGGATGAGCTTGAAAAAGTAATATCTACAACTGATATTCCAACCACTCATGATCCTATTCACTTAGATGTTGCTCTTATTCTTGATACTGTAAATTCAATAGCTTCTACAGAAGAACCAAGTGCACAACACATGCTTACTCATAATGATAATTTGAAGAGTCAAGAAGAAAAGAAATAAATCTCATTCATTGCAGAGGTTTCTACAAAAGGTGTTGAACAGAGTGAAATCCAAAGAAATAATGATATGGATGAAAACATAGAAGCTACATCTTCCCAAGACATGGAAATCATCCTATATTTTCCTATTAATGAAATAATCCTCAACATTGAGGAAGTACCTCAATTGGACATATTCTATAGTCCAAAACATAAATTTGTCATGACAAAATCAAAGAAGAGGTGAAGGATGGAGAAATCTCCAGAACTAACTCCAAACGTAACACCAATGCAAGTCCTTTGGAAAGAGACTCAATCAGCTCTAGAGGAAGAAAATAATCAACTGTCTCAATTTTTAGGTACTTACACAGATGTAGCTATACATAAAACAACTAAAATTAAATCAACAATCAGAGAAAAGGACCTGGAAATCGCTCAAATTGAGCAATTTTTCTTAAATGAAAAACAAAAGATTGAAAAAGAGCTACAATTAAATATCACTACTCTTCAGCAAGAGTTTGAGGGTCTTAAACTCAAACTAGGAAATGAGCTCAATGAAAAGGATCAATTGATCCATCAATTAAAGAAGAAAATTGTGAAAGTTACAAGAGAATCCCGAACTCAATGCAGTCAAGAAGGAAGCAGCAGAGTTAGAGACATCATTTTCGATGCAACAAGCATCTTTCTACCATAATCTAAATCAAGTCCAAGAACTGGTTAAAACCAACATTCAATTAGTCACTCAGATATTAGATCTAAGGACTTATTTGATGATATTAATGATACAGTGTCTAAGTATATATATTGAAAGGACATTGCACAGGGTAGAGCAGTCAATCTCCCTTACCTTGAAGAATCAATCAAAGATATAGTATTTGGAGACTGGGACATTAAAATGAAAAGTGTTGAATTAGCTATTATTAGAGATAAGAATTTGTCTTCCAGCATTACTAAGTACATAAAACATTCTCTTTTACGACTCAGCCTAATCCAGGATTCTCCAAAGGACACTTTACGAGATATCAAATTCCCAAGGAAATATTGCTAAGAAACATAAAGGAGGAAATCTCTTGACATTCAAAGCCTATCCAAACCAAATATGGAAAGTTACTGGTATTTGTTGATTAAACCACATAGCCAATGGATAATGTTGAGATGTCTCTCCAATGCAGCAGATCAACTTCTTCCAGCATTAAAGGATGCAGTATTCATGGGGTTGATGATAATGCAACCAGTTCATCCCCCCACATCTCAAACATAAGGTAAAATCATGCTAGCTCAAGGATCATTATGTATGCAATGATATATATTGTTTCATGCTTATGAAATCTTTCTTTATAATAATGAAAAAGGGTCTGATCTCGAGAAGTAGTTAAATTTAATTTATGTTATCATTAGAAATAAATCACCATGTTTGTGTTGCTTCTATTCCCTTTTGTTATTCATATAAACTCTTTTTATACGGGAAACGGGTCCCTATATCCCCATTCGGACCCACCATTTCAAGAGAAAAGGAATTTATTTAAGCTCTTGACCAGGTGGAATCCCCATTGTTGAGGAAATCACCTTCCAGCCCTCAAAATTTTTGGCGCTAGAAGGAGGGCCATCCAACTATATATGGAATATAAGGTGAATGCTCAATTAAAAAGCCATCATAAGAGTCAATCCCCCTCCAAAATTTTTACAACTTTTAGATCTCGTTCATTATCTCCAAGTCAAAAGTATAAAGTTATAGAAACATATTTCTCATCTCCTAAAGGATTACCTCATATAAATTCTTCAGATTATATTCCTGAATCTCTTGAAGTTTAGTCTTTTATTGAGAAATTGGAACAAATAACCATATCTCCAGATAATCCTATTAATACTAAATTTTTTGAAGAAAGTGTTATATCCTTATTTAGAGGTACTGGTGTATTAACCTGATCACAAAATGATAAACTTGGGATAAATCCTTTAGATTTTCCTATTTATTCAGATCCCAAAAAAGCTACTACATCAACATCTCAATCAGATATAAACCATAACCACCATCATCTAAGAACTGATTAAATATTACCCCATGAACCATGAGTTTTGGAAAACCTTGTATATGCAACAATCAATTTTATCAGAAATTAGCTCTGGGAAAACAAGGTAACCAAGTAGATTATAGTATTAAATTAACTTCTATACCATAGGCATAGCCATTGTTGCTAGCAGGCGTCCATAGCCTCAACAAGGATTCCTTTTTAACCCATTAAGATGCCAGTGTCCCATCTATTAGAAATGAGTATATAGGTACAAAAGCCTTTCAATTTACTTAGATGTCAACTGAAGATCATTTTTCTGGCGTGGTAAATAGTTAATAAAAATGATATTCATGGGAGCTAACAAAAGTAAAAAATTTGGCTCGTGATGAGACCTCTTGTCCTTCAATTTTATGACTGAAGGCCATTACCATGGCCTGGTGACCAGTAGTGGTAATGTCACTTTATTAGGACCTATGATCATGGTAGGTCGGCTTCTGATGAGACCTCCTATCCTCTAGTTGAATATTTATGTTTAAAATTCAACTATGGTTATTGTTAATCAATATTATATTAATTAATAGATGGGGTGGCAGGTCAGCTCCTTAAGAGCTACTGATGGCATAAAAATTTGTGCATTAACTATTTTCAACTTTGATATTTTTTCTTATCAAAAAATAATAACCTTCAAATGACTGCTGATAAATATATTTTTCATTGCTAAGATTGGGGCTGAGTAAAATTTTATTAGATAGTGACGGAAATATTTAAATAAAATTATGTGGTCATCATCATAAATTCTACAAGATTAGGGACTTGACTAGTTAGGAAAGTTGAAAGTTTCCATCATGAAATCATATTTGCATAATTATTCCATAAAAATGAGATTATGTTTGTAGCTAAACAAAGATAAATTAACTACCCAATCATTATGTCAAAGAGGGCCTAGACCATTAAAAGTATTTCCCATTCACCAAAGAGAAAAACAGATTAGGAGGACCTACACATGTTGAATCCAACGTGAAAATTGGCCAACAACAATAGTTTTCACTAAGGTAACAACAACCATGAATTAGGTAATAATAGGAAAAGGGGAAAAATAATGATGTTAGGAAGGTGAAATGAAGGAGGATTAGTCACTTTACAAAATAATGAGGAATTAAGAGTGAATCGTTACTGACAAGACTTACCATAATAATCATCCTTATCATTAAATATGAGACCTCCCCCCAGCTAAAGTATGATTGTCATCAGTCATGGTTGGTCATGTCATAAGTAAAATACCAATTAAATCCACAGAGTCGATTGAGGATGTACATGGTGACTTCGCTTGGCGGAGTAACAACACTGGATGAGTAACAACACCAAGTACTTAGAAAAATATCACCATGGAATAAAAACATCAGAGGAGTAACAACATCGAAGGAGTGACAACAACAGATACTTATAAAATTTCCTGGAGTAACAACATTGGAGGAGTAACAACACCAGATACTTGGAAAATTTTCCAAAGTAACAACACCAAGTGCTTAGAAAAATACACCATGGAATTAAAACATCGGAGGAGTAACAACATCATAGGAGTAACAACACCGAAGGAGTAACAACAATAGACACTTAAAAATTTTCCTAGAGTAACAACATTGGAGTAACAACACCGGATACTTGGAAAATTTTCTAGAGTAACAACATCATAGGAGGAACAACACCATATACTTAGAAAATTTCATGGACTAACAACACTGGAGGAGTAACAGAACCAAAGGAGTTACAACACCAGACACTTAGAAAATTTTCCGGAATAACATTATCGAAGGTGTAACAACACTGGATACTTAGAAAAAATTTCAGAGTAACAACACCGGAGGAGTAAAAACACCAAAGGAGTGACAACACTAGACTCCTAGAAAATTTTCTGGAGTAACAACATCGGAGGAGTAACAACATCGGTTTCTTAGAAAATTTTTTGGAGTAACAACACCGAAGGAGTAACCGCACCGGATACTTAGAAAAAATTTCAGAGTAACAACACCGAAGGAGTAGCACAATCGAACACTTAAGAACTCACTTCTTTTATTTTGAGAACAAAATAGAAAAAAAATGTGACTTTGAAGTAAACAATACTTTAAACATAAAAAAAGAAGCATAAGATAAATAAAAAATGAAATGACTCTTTATTGAAAACCAATAAATAACTTAAGTTACAATGGTTATAATTTTTGTTGCAACAATGTTGTTTTCTAAGGGAATCATCAGTCTATGAATGGTGAATGAATGGAAAAATGCTTTGGCGGAATGACTTGGATCTTCAAATGGAAATCAATTCTCCATTTCTCATTTTATAAATCCATTAAGTGATGAAAAGTATTCATTTTTTTTCTCCATGTGAGGAACCATATTTGAAAATGTTCTTATTTCATTATCATTGTCTTTAAGAATTACTTGTTCATAAATTGACCACCTTTATTCTCTTGGGACCAACAAAAGAACGAGCATCTTATTGCAATAAAACATGAAACCATGGGAGAAGAGAGCTGATCGAGCTCTCATAATCTAGGAAATATGAAAAAAAAATAACAAGTAGCTACTCTGCAAAACAAATCCATCGAAAGATAAATAAAACCCAATAGTTTTGTCACCTGCAAGAGAGCATTGTTCGACCATACTAACCACCAGTGTTTTAATCATAAATTATTATTTTTCGTCTAATTTGAGTGATTTCAAAGCCAAATGAAAGCTAATTCAAAGATGTATCACTAATATAAACATGTTTTAAAATTTCATGATATGATATGTCAAAGTTTCTTAGAACAACCTACATAACAAAGCTATTTTCGATTTCCCAACATAGACCAACAGTTGATATTTTAAGCATAAATTTTTCATTTGATGATGGATTCAACTGATTCAAATTATAAATTTAATTTTATTTATGTATCTATCTCCAATAATAACAAGTTTTTAAGGAAATAATAATTGATGGGTCAAATATGCTAGTGAATAGCCGGAAAATCATAGTTTTAAGAATGTTGATTTATGATATACAGTCAGTATTGTGGTCATAAATTTCTCATAAAATGTTGAAATAAGTTTATTCAAATTAACTTATAAACTAAATTCATAGGGGAATATACCATAGAAAGAAGTTTCCAAAATCTAGTCATTTATGCCTCCACAAATGGACTGTCACAACTCTGTTCTTAAGTTTCCTACTAGACATCGTGTCATTTTTCTGGTCCGAAATTTTTCATTTCAAATCCAAATGGAGTGATTAAAAATGGGTTAGAAACTATAAATAAAGGGAAACATAGGATAAAAATAGGTTTTGAAAATATTCCCATTTGGTCCCTCAAAACATGATTGTCCCAACTATTTTTCCAGAATTTTCATCAAGCCTGCAAGCCATAAGTATGATAATCAAGGATTTTTTCCAAGAAGGTGATCAAAATGAATATGCATGTTTGTAGAAATTTTATTTTCAATACATTTATATACATAAATAAATTTGAATATTGATCACCGATGTTAATTTTCACAGTGTGTTGCAACAAAAACAACTATTTTTACATATAAAGAAATATATTTATTTATCTCTTTATTTATTATATTTTCTACACTACACTACTCTACTTTGAAAAATTAAATATACTTACATATAATAGTACTTTCATTGAAGCCATTTTTCAAATAAGGCCTCAAGTATGCACATACACATATTTGAAAAATGTATGTTAATAAATACATGGGTATGAGAGACCAACCTCCTTATTAAGGATGGTGCTAAGAGATGTTGAAGTATGGAGTGATGTTGCAAACAAACAACATGGTGAAACCAAGCTTCAACATAGTCTTGATTTCCCATATTTGTCACATCATGAAGTTCTTCGATTGGATTTGAGATTGTGTTGATTATTTCTTCCTTGACATCATCCCATGAGATTTGGGGGTCTTTATTTGCCTTTTTGTTTAGATATTTGTTCATAAAACTGGAGTAAGGAAAACATTCAAAAAATTATTATAGCTCGAGACCTGGAGTAGGGTGAAGCCTCCCTCCCCAGGACAAGATATTTGGTGTTTAAAAAAAATCAAGAAATAAATAAGGAAAATCAAGAAATCTTAAGCTTGAGACCTGGAGTAGGGAAAGAGAAATTCCCTCCCCAAGATGAGAGATTGGTCCCTAAGAAAAGAAAAGAAAAGAAAAACAGCTAATTCCTGGGACCTCGAGCAGGATAACGCTTCCCTCCCCAGGATGAGAGATTGATTCCTAAGAAATAAACCAAACGAAAAGAGACAAAAACAACTAATGCTCTGAACCTGGAGCAGGGTAGCATTTCCCTCCCTAGGATGACAGATTGATTCCTACAAAATCAACCAAAAATAAAATAAGCATAATAACGATGCTAAATACCTAGAGCAGGGTAGCATTTCTCTCCCCTAAATGAGAGATTGATTTGTAGATCAATATGAATTGTGTTCTTTTACCTTTGATAGCCTCCCTTGAAATGACGCCAAAATGTTGGTGTCCAAGTGTAAATGATTATTCAAATCCTTTCCCACATTAATTATCAATCCAAGTTTCATTAGTTATTGCAAGGCTAACACACAAAATATATGCAGATGAAAATAACACATTTTTGTATTAATCTTGGATTTGAGAAACTAAGTAAAAGCAAAAAAACAACTATAACAACAATGAATTGTAAAAATCACAATACATTCACATCAATTAAATATTTCAATAAGTACATCAACTATCATGATAATTAAGAAACATACAAAACAGGAAATGAAATTAACACACACATAGAAAGCACACAACACCTGGTCAAGAGAGTGGGCCCAACTCCCTGATCAGGGCTGTGATGTATTCACAAAATGATGAGAAGGAAAGAAAGATAACTTGCATTAAATCAATAAAACATTATGTTACAGATCTCAATTCTCTGCATACCCAACCTTATCTACATTATATCCATTTCTCTCTTATTTGTGTCCTTTAAATATACAAACAATAAAATGGAAATAAACTGATTACATAATTTATATAAGCAAGATGAGATATGAAAGATATTTCTGTAGAAATTATGCAACAATCATGTATATCTTGGATTCACCAAATTTAACAATTTACTAAAGTTAAATACTGAAATGCTTCTACAAATATTTTGCAGAATTAAAAACCCAATCTTTAATCACAGAAATAAAAGAAGAATCAAATCATGCACAACACAGATAATTTACCAGTGAAATCTTACAGCTAAAAACCCCACTATATTATATTGTATATTCAACATGGATCATGAAACAAATACAATGTATGCTCTCCTCACAAGACTCTCCAACACTCAGCTATTTGTCTCACACTATCCTCATAGAAATCTAACCAATACTTAGTCAATTTTTAGCTTCCTGGTAGCTTGCCTTGCTTGTACAATCACTCATGGAATAGATCCCTAAAATATAGGAATTATGGCCTTGCTTGACTGTGCAAGTATCATGGGCACTCCAATGGGTGGTTTCCTGAATTTTTGCAAGCCAATAATGTCACAATTGATAGTCAAATTCCGTTTCACCTAGATCTCAAATGGGTCTCCACTGGATCTGACATGCATGCAACTAATAATACTAAATCTTGAATTGCATGTGAGATCACTTATTGTGAATTAATTAGTATTTAATTCACTTGATCTCTCACTACTTATATATTAAATTACAACTAACACAACCAATTTTAATTTACTTATCTGAGTTAAACTAATTACAACATGCATTAACTAATGCACCACTGCACTTTAAACTCTGTTACAACTGGAACTACTCTGCATGCCTCACCAACTACCTCTAACTCGAAATCCACAAGCTAACTGAGTTTATCACACTCAGTAATTGTTACAAGTTATTTTGAGATTTAAATTAAGTTTATTTTCCATCTCTAATTAAGGAATAGCTAAAAATAGACATGCACAAAAAATAGCAGTATGGGCCCAACCCTAGTGTAGCTACTTAATGCACTAGGCATGGGTGCTGAAATTTTCTTGTTGAATATCAACACTCCCTATCAACAAGAAAGGGATTATACTTCACCCCAATCCCATCTCTATGGTATTCGAATTTTCTCCTGGTGAGTGCCTCCATCTGAATATCTGCATCCTGATATTCTGTGGGAATGTACTGAAGAAACATTATTCTTCTCTACACACAATATCTAAGATGATGGTAACAAATATATATATATTCTTGGACCTATCATGCAACATAGGATTAATCGAGAGTTTAATGCAACTCTGATTATCAGAATGAGTCACTGTCGGATCCATATGAGAACCAAAAAAACCAATCAAGATCTTTCTGTTGTCCAGGTAAATCCCCTCTGTGGATAGAGGTGATCCCTCTAGCCCTAGGGTGGGTCTAGCAACTATGGGAACATACTAACATCTACCTTCCTAGATTGTAAATGAAATTCAGAGTAAGGAAGATGACCTACCTTATCATGATGCTATTTTGTCATCTTCCGTCGAAGCTTCTTGATTTTTCACTCTTCTCAAGCTCGATGCATGCTGCTACCAATGTCCAATTACCTGTTTAGATAGTCAAGACACCATGACAAGCGTAAAAACATGATAAACATAAAAAAATTACAACCTATCTAGCTTATCAATGAATGTTAGAAATCTCATTATAAATTTAAACAATAGTGGAAGATAAACATCAGTTGCATTTTATTATGATAAAGACAAGGGAATTTTACAACCAAGACTTGATGTTGAGGCTCTCCTTCGGCAGGTTCGTATCCAAGAATGTTTGCAACACCCTCATACAAAAAGGTCTAAGATCTCATTATGTTCCTAACAGACAAAAACAATCACACTCTGAACTATTCTCCCAAAGCTATGATTGCTTCTTCTCTCTATGATTGATCTAACTTTATAACTCAGACTAAGGAAGTAAAGATGAAAGAGGTCTTCTTATATAACAATAGAGGAGGAGGTTACAGGCCCTAAAATAATTGGAAAATAACTTATCCTTTGGAGTAGTTCCTATTTCTTGGGAACAAGAAGCCCAAAGGGGAATTCCTCAGCCATATCCTCAAAACAAACATCCAGCTCATCACCTTGCAAAGCTTCTAGTCTTGGAAGCTTCCTTTATATTTAAATTTTTTTTGAAAAGAGGATCGACGCAGGTCCAACATTAATACAAAGCGTCGATCGGTGTGGGTCTCAGTGAAAATCTCTGTTATCAGCGCGAGTCGTACACTGAGAGAAAGTAATGACCATGAAAACAAGGTTTTTATAAGGATCTTCCAGAAAATTTGTAAAGGGAGATGAATTGGCCGACAAAATGTGGTTTAGGGGTATGTATTCCATGCTTTTAAAGTACACAAGGATCACTGTGTAGGTCCTCTAGGATCAAGGAACGAGGAGTATAGGGACAGTGACAAATTGTTCTATAACACTTTCTCATCAAGATGGCCTCACATGCAGCTTGAATTGCTTCCATGTATTCTTCTTCTGCTGAACTGAGTGTCACGGATCGTTGCTTCCTACTGTACCAAGAAACTACTGTAGACCTAATGCAAAAGATCCCTTTTTATGTGATATTTCTTTCCGATGGACTGCCATCCCAATATGCATCTGTGAAGCCACGTAGCTTCACTCCCTTTGTCCATCTGTACCAAATTACATACTCTGATGTGCCCCTTAGGTATCTCAGGAAATGCTTTCCTTCCTTCCAAAAGAGATTGATAGGCTTAAGCATAGCTTGACATAGTTGGTTAACTATGTAGCAAATGTCTAGTCTTGTGTTCACTATATACATTAGTGAACCCACTAACTGTCGGTAGACAATAACATCCACTACCTCTCTAGAAGTAGCATATTCTTTCCTCCAGTTTCCTAGAAGAGGAGTATCCATGGGTTTGCAGCTCTCCATGTTAAAATTACCCAGTATTTCCTTTGCATACTTTCCTTGAGAGACAAAAATTTCAGCATCCCACAACCATATTTCCAATCAAAGGAAATAATGAAGGAGTCCCATTTCCTTCATTTTTAACTCCCTTGCAAGATCCTCCTTGCATGAGTGTATCATCTTCTCATCACCAATCAAAATTAAATCATCAACATAAAGAAAAATGATCAATAGCTTACCCTCAACCACAATCTAGTACAGGCTTGCATCTGCTTCACTTTTGGTGAAGCCGAGTCTGGTGAAATAATTGTCTATGTGAGTGTACCAAGCATGGGGTGCTTGCTTCAGCCCATACAACTCTCTTTTGAGTCGGCACACATGCGGCTCACTATTGAATATTTTGAAACCTTCAGGCTACTATATGTAAACCTCTTCCTCAATGATCCCATTGAGAAACACAATTTTTACATCCATCTGATGAATGTGCCAGCCCATCTGCATTGAGAGTGCAAGGATGGATCTTATGGAAGAGTACCTTGTGACAGGTGCAAAGGTCTCATCATAATATATCCCCTCAGTCTTTCTAATCCCTGGGCCACAAATCTCACCTTGTATTTCTCCACACTCCCATCGACATCTTTCTTTACCTTATAGATCCATCTTGATCCAACCATTGATTTGTCGACCGGTCTTGGGACTATCTCCCATGCACTGTTCTTGAAAATGGAGTCATACTCCTCCACCATTGCATCAACCTAGGTTGGATGTTGCACTACTTCCTAAAAGGAAGATGGTTCAGTCATAATACATTTAATCATGAGAGCCTTGTATCCAGTAAATCAGTTAGGAGATTGTCTCCATCTGCGATGTGAAGTAGGGGCTCCTACATTCTCCGCAGCATCAAGTTTCAATCTATCAGCTTCTGTGGTACACATTTTTCCATTTATGATGGATGGATCTGGATGAGTGTTTTCCTCCACTCCATGATCCTCTACTTGTGTTTGATACACATCTTGAGGTTCATCTTTGGTAACCAAGAGTTTCTCCTCTGCATGCAAGTCCATATCCCTCTCAAGGGAAAACCGCATGGATTTCTCCTCATCAAATTTTATATCCCGTCACACAACAATCATTATGTTGTTTGGAAAATACACACAATAATGGGGTGTTTCTATGTACGCCACAAAAATATCGATTGTTTTCAGTTCCAACTTCTTCCTAGCATCCTTGGTCACATGCACATAAACATATGAGCCAAAAATATTAAACTGTGAAACATCAGGTTTCTTACTATTGAAGACCTCTTTGGGTGTACTCATGCCAAGTATGCTATGAGGACAACAGTTTTGCAAATAAACCATATTTTTTCATGCTTCTGCCCACAAATGCATTGGTAGGTGCTGATCATGCAACATCGCTCATGCTGCACCCACAGTCATTATGTTCTTCCTCTCCATGACCCAATTTTGTTGTGGGTTATGAGGTGTTATGAGTTCTCTTTTAATTCCTTCTTTGCTGCATAAGTTCTTGAATTTGTTAGAGATGTATTCTCCACCATTATCGCTCCTAAGAGCCTTCAGTTGCTTCTTCGACTCTTTCTCCACCATTTTCTTAAACTCACAGAACTTTGAGAATGTCTAATATTTCTTCTGCATGAAGAAGATCCAGCACTTACGATAAAATTCATCAATAGATATTACATAGTACTTATGTTTTGATGTTGAAGCAACAGAGAATGGTCTACACACATCTGTATGAACTCTCCTAAGGATCCCGGAGGCTCGGTTCTCCTTCTCATGAAAGGTGGACTTTACATAGTTCCCCATGGTGCAACCCTTGCAAGGATCAAACTGAGCAGTGTTCCCATTGGAAGTCTGGTAGAAATCTGATGCATGATTTTCAAGGCTCCATGGTGAAGATGGCCCAATCGCCTGTGCCATAATTTGCCCTCATCCCAACTCACCACCTTTTTTGCCTTGCCCATCATTGTTGCACAACCATCTACCTTCAACTTGTACATATTATTAACTTGAATCCCTATCCTCTTGGCTTTCCCTATTGTTTTATGTTGCAGGAAATCTTTTCCTTCACTAAAAACAACATCATAGCCTCCATCCTACAACATTTTGATTGAGACTAATTTTTTCTTCAAACTCGGTAGATGCATTACATATTTTAATTGAAATGGTTTAACTGAATGTATCTAAAAGGTAATGATTCCAATTCTGGTGGCACTGTACTGTCTATCATCCCCCATTTCGATATGCATTTGGAGATCCTTCTCCTCTGGGTCACTGAAAATTTCTTTGTCTCTCGTCATCTGAAAGGAAGTGCCACTATCCAAATACCACACCAATCCCAATGAATTTGAGACCATGCATGTGATCAATGAGAATTAAATCTCATATTACGAGTCAAGGGCCTCACCAGCTGCAGATCCAATAACCTTCTTGTTCTTCTTCTTTTTTGGACAGTTAGTAACAAAATTCTCATGTTCGTGATAGTGAAAACACATCACCTTGGACATGTCCTGCTTCTTGCATTTGGACTTGGATTTTGAATAGAATTTATTCCCCTTCCCCTTGTTTGCCTTGGTAGCCAAAGAGAAATCCTTTTCATCCTCATGCTTATATGAAGAGCCGTATATGGTGTTCCGTCTAAACTCCTCCTGCACCAAATCTAACCACAGTCATTCCCAATCTGGAAAATTTTCTCGTTCATTGATAGAATCTTCATAACTGTGCCAACTCTTAGGAAGTCCTAGGAGAGCCAAACTCACCAAATCATCATCAGTGACTGTTATTACCACACTCCCAAGTTCATCCTGACATTGGAAAAAATTCGTGAGTTATTTTGGAATGGTGTCACCCTTTTCCATCTTGATCTTTCTGAGTTTATCTTTAAGCGTCAATTTCCTTTGGTCGCTGCTGCTTTGGAATAGATCTGTCAAAGGCTTCCACATTGCATATGGTGTGGCTTTCCCATGGAGCCTTGAGAAAATGTGTTCTTGTACTCCCTCCAAAAAGATCCTCCTCACCTTTGCCACTTTATTTTGCCATGTGTTAGTGTCAATCTTTGCAGCCTTCCTCCAGTGATCAAGCATGCTCTTACAAAGTGATTTTAAGGTGTCAAGGTCAAATTTTGTCATTTCAGTGAGTCTTCAAGTAAAATTTGGTCACTAGGTATTAGGTCTAGGGTTTTCTTTTACTCCGTTCAAAGTTGTCCAAATGTCGGTCCATGTCACCATTCAGCTGAGTGTACCATCATTTATAGGGTTTTCATCATCATGTCAAGTTCCACTGGGTCATTTTACACCTTGTTCATGCTTCAGTTGTGCCTAGGTAAGGTTCATTTCCCTCTCCAAGGGTTTTGGAGGTAATTTCTCATGGATGGTCAAATCATCAAAAAAACTTGTATCCTGATCTTCATACACCTTCCCCTATCCTTAATTTACCTTATTAAACATTTCCTATCACTGAGATCCCACAAATTCCTCATTTTCACACAAACCCTAGTTTCTTGCTACAACTTGACAATTTTCTAGGCTAGGCCTATGTTTTGCCATTTTGGAACCTTCCCCTCACTCAATCTCTGAAATTCCACTATCCCCTGCTTCCTAACATCCCTCCCTACTTCCAAAAATTTTCTCAAGAATTTAGAAGCCCCTTATCCCCTTCATTTCGCTTCATTTTGACAAATCCCTTGTTCCACACATTAGGATAGGTTTTACTCCAATGATGTTTCTGAGCCATAAAAGATGAATTTTTGAAACTTGAGAGAGGTTTTTGTCAACACTAGGCCAAGGAAGAAAAACCTCCTTCACTTTTTACACAGCTTTCATGGTTTTAGAGAAATGTAAAAAATATTGTTGCCTCAGGAGAATTGATGCACCTCTGAAGTGACCTTGGGAAAATCAAGATTTATCCTAGCTTGGTTGGCCAAATAATTTTTTTGATGAGTAAAATGATAACTAGACACAAAGAGCTTTCCAATGCGCTATCATGAGGTCAATTTTGAGTTGAGGAAGACTTTACAAAGTTGACTGCAACAGCACTCTGCCTTGAGGTAGCCTCATTTTGCTCATTTTGACCAGTCTTGGGAGATTTGACTTTTGACAAGGCAAATGAACTCAAAATTAAAAAATTCCAGTTGGGTTCGAACGTAGACTCCATAAGATTTCCAACGAGCTATCTTATGTCTAAATTTGACACTGGGAAGGTCTCCAAACGCCTCCTCCAAAAAGGCGCTACGCATTGGGTTGCTTGGGCGGCGCATTGGGCTGAAACATCAAAATGTTGCCATTCCTATCCAAAATTTCCAAATGTGCTCAAATCTGTGGTGTGCAAGTAAGCTAAGAGTTTTTCCATTTCAAGTGAAGAGTTTTTCTTAGAATTTATGGTGGTTTAGTGTGCAAAAGATCATCATTCAGTCCAAAAATCACAAGGAAACAGAAACATAGTTCTTCTGCAAAAGTGCCAAAGTTTTCAAACAGTGGGTTTTCTTCGAATCAAAAATAAAAGTCCATGCCATAAGAGATATGTTTTTGTTTCAATAATCCAATTACACGCCAAAGACATCAGTGAAGCAAAGAGAAAATCATGGAAGAAGCAAAAGTCAGAGTGAAAGCCGAAATTGTGGTGAAGGCAGCCTGCGCGGTGCATTGGGTGAAGGTCACGGCGCATAGGGCAGTTTCGCAATGTGCAATTTTGTTCCTGCGTGGCGCATATAAAGTGCGCGGTGCACTGGGCTGTGCGTGCGGCGCACTAGGCCAACACCAAGATTTTTGTCATTTTCCTCCACAAACTCCAAATCAACTCGGTTCTTTTTGTCCAAGTAAGTTTATGAGATGTTGTAATTGCCATTTAAACAATGTTTGGTGTGGTTGGAGATTGGATATGAGAATTGAATGTCAAAAGCCAAACCCTACCATCTTGTTGAAGAAATTCCTCTTTAGGGTTTTGAGGTTAGATTTTCAAAATTTGTTTTGGTGCCAAACTTTTTCTTCCCTCACTTGGTTTCTTCATCCCTCTCACTGTTATCCTATTGTTGCAGTCTATTCCCTTATCTCCCTATACCCCTAAAAGTCACTCAAAACTTATTTCATCCCTTATCCCTTTCATATTTAAAGTGACTTATTCCTAATCCCCATTTTCCTGTTCCTAAGCTACTTCATTCCCTATCATTTTCCCTTTCTCATTTCACTTATAAAATTCCCAAAATCCCAAAAATTCAAGTAGTTGTTCCATTGTCTCTACATTATCAAATCAAAAGTTTTAAAAAGGGCAAATTTCACTTGGTTACGGTCCATTGTTCCCACTCTACTATTTCCCACAGTCCCTTCCTACTCGGCACATATTTGGAAATTGAAACAAAAGCACCAAATTCTAATTCTTCATCTCATTCAAGCCAGCATAGACTTTGAAACACCACGGAGACGGACACCGACACATCATATGAACGAGACAGTGATTCTGCCACTGAACTGCATGCACCAAGAAGGCATTGAGGTGGCGTGAAAAGTATGACAAACTCCAAATCTTGGTTGAAGCTTCTTTGGCTGAGCATGGTACTTGATGAGGGACCTTCATTCCAAATTTCAAGGAATTTGGAGAAAATTTTGTCATTTTTGAATTTTTTGGTCACAAAACAGGTTTTTCTGCCCGACACATAGCCCCACCTTGCGCGCGCTTACGATTGGGAGGTCCTCTGGAGGAAAACTTGATATTTCTGGATTTTTTATGAAAATTTATGCATTCTCAGGAATGGCCTAAGAATTTCATCAAGTTCTGGGTTGCCTAAAAGGTCAAAAACACCTTGAAAATGGCCTTTCTGCCACTTTTTGCACACAGGGACCAGTCTTGGGAGATTGAACGTTTGGAGGGGAAAATGGGCACCAAATCTAGAAATTCCACTTGGATTGGGAAGTAGACAGGTAGGGCTTTCCAACGAGCTATCATGAGCTCACTTTGGACTTCAGGAAGTGCCTCAAAAAAATCTCCAAAGTTGTACTACGCATAGAGATTTTGGGCACGACGCATAGAGGATTTTGGCTTATTTTTCACTCCACGGCTCTGAATTTCACCTAGTTTTGGCCAGTTTTACTTTTTCATGTAAATATTGATCTATATTGATGTAATTTCATAACCATGATGTAATTTTGGCACATTTTTACTTGTTCTAGAAGATTCATTCACCAAAAGGTGAAATGTGAGTGAATGGATCAGTTTCCTAGCATATAGAGGCAAGTTGTTTCATGGCCTATTTTCTAGTTCCTAGTTTAGATATGGTTGAAATAACTCCTAGAATGATGAGCTCGACCCCTAGAGGCATTAGAATGGGTTAGGCTTGTCTATATGATGTATTTTCTCATCATTTTTAGGGTTGGACATTTGGGATTGCTAGCACTTCATTGTACATTTCATTCTGCAATTTTGGGAAAGGAATAGACCAAGGTTTGCAGCCCTCTTTGGGATCCTTGTGGCTCTGTGTTTTGATGGTGTGTTCCTCTATGTATCTGTAATTTCACTAATGTTTGTGTGTACCATTTTCATTCTTCTTTCTTCTTAAACTAAACAAACAAGTTATAAAGGTAGAATTCATTGGTTTGCTTTGCTCTGCCTTCATTTTTGTTTAGTTTTTCATGTTTTCATCTGTTTGAGGAGGACTCTTGAGACCCTATTGCCCTCTTTAGCTCCTCACCGGTATGATCCATCCATTCACTCAATATAAAGCATCAAAACTATTGCCTACCTTGCCCCAATTAGAACTCTGCAAAAACTAGGCCTAAACCCCGCACCCAAAACTGCCTTTCCCTTGATCCAACATAAAACCCCAAAAAACTAAATCAAACTCCTTTATTCATATACCTAGCCTAAAATTAGCTTTTATTTCAGTCATCTCAAGCCCTATTGATTAATTTTTGTTGAGATTGACCCAGAGAGAACCCTCTCCTATTCTGGTAGGGCTAGCTACTAGACTGAGCATGGTTTGATGTTACCCTGAACTCTACCTTCCTTCAGCCTGAGGTAGATTTAGGCCATAACATTGTGGTGACCATACTGGGGAGAAAATGGTTTGCTTGTTAGTGTTATTTGTTTTATAAGCTACAGACGGAGCCTGAAGTTATGCCAGATAGCCTTCAAAACGCTCTTGCTTTGCATTAGCGAAAGTAGATAAACACTGCTTCAGTCAATCTCCGGTCTAGTTTGTAAACGTAACATCTGACTTGCAAGTTGCCCTAGTACGTGTATCAAGTTTAGATCTGATTGTTGATGGCGGACAATGATCAGACATATGAAGGCTGAAACATTCACCTGGCGACTCCAACTCAATCCAAAAATTCCAGTGCTCACTGATCCATTCATGCACTAAAATAAAATGGTAGGGTATGTGGTAGACCCTGCTCTTTGTGAAGATTTAAAAGAAGTTAGAGATCAGCTAGTGGATATTGAAATTGATGAAGTATTTTTCATTGTCGTGCTTCAATGTTTGAGATCTCCGAAGTTTCCTTCTAAAGCTAAAACTGGTTTCTTTGAGTTAGTTGTTGAAAAATTTTAGAAGGAAATTCAGCATTTAAATGATCGGATCCAATCATATGAATTTCGAGATCTTAAAATTTTTTTGGAAACTCTCCCTCCTTCAAAACAAGAAACAATAGAGCTACCCATGGATGTTTGCATTGACATTTTTCAGCTGGAAGCATGTATTGAGGAGTTGGGGCAGCAAATAGAGTCTAGTTTTTGCGATCCTATTGCAGCATACATGGAAATTTTCTTCAGTTTGAATGATAGATAAAATTATATTTTACATAACCAGACTCGTTATATGCATGTATGGCTGTCAACATTTACATTTGTGTCCTGGTTGAAATACTTTCAAGCGGCATCCTTGTCACAATTACTTGATTGGTTGATCTAGCATTACAACGTTACTTGATCTATTGGTTTTGCAGCAAAGTAAGGGAGATTTGTAAATAAATAAGCTACCAAAGGAAACATTTCAGTTTCCGGTATTTGTTTATGTATAGGTTGCAGTATGTATATGTTTTTGGATTGGTATGAGTTGTTTTGGGTTTGCAGTTATTGATTCCATTGCCCAATGGATGAAGGCACTTGTCTACTCTCCCAAAGATCTGCAGTTCTTGGCACCTCCAAGGAGCTACCATCCCCATTGGATCCAATGTTAGTGTCATTCTTTGCATCCTTCCTCCAGTGATCAAGCATGCTCTTACAAAGTGATTTTAAGGTGTCAAGGTCAAATTTTGTCATTTCAGTGAGTCTTCAAGTAAAATTTGGTCACTAGGTATTAGGTCTAGGGTTTGCTTTTACTCCATTCAAGGTTGTCCAAATGTCAGTCCATGTCACCATTCAGCTGAGTGTACCATAATTCAAAGGGTTTTCATCATCATTTCAAGTACCACTGGGTCATTTTACACCTTGTTCATGCTTCAGTTGTGCCTAGGTAAGGTTCATTTCCCTCTCCTAGGGTTTTGGAGGTAATTTCTCTTGGATGGTCAAATCATCAGCAAAACTTGTATCCTAATGTTCATACACCTTCCCCTGTCCTTAATTTACCTTATTAAACATTTCCTATCACTAAGATCCCCCAAATTCCTCATTTTCACATAAACCCTAGTTTATTGCTACAACTTGGGCAATTTTCTAGGCTAGGCCTTTGTTTTTCCCTTTTGGACCCCTTCCCCTCACTCAATATCTAAAATTCCCCTTTCCCCTACTTCCTAACATCCCTCCCTACTTCCAAAAATTTTCTCAAGAATTTAGAAGCCCCTTATCACCTTCGTTTCGCTTCATTTCGACAAATCCCTTGTTCCACACATCGGGATAAGTTATACTCCAATGATGTTTTTGAGAAATAAAAGATGAATTTTTGAAAAATGAGAGAGGTTTTTGTCAAAAATAGGCCAAGGAAGAAAAAAGTCCTTAAATTTTTACACAGGTGTCATGGTTTTATATAAATGTAAAAAATACAGTTTCCTCAGGAGAATTGATGCACCTCTAAAGTGACCTTGGGAAAATCACGATTTCGCTAGCTTGGTTAGCCAAATGACTTTCTTGATGAGTCAAATTATAACTATACAAAAATATATTTCCAATGAGCTATCATGAGCTCAATTTTGAGTTGAGGAAGACCTTCAAAAGTTTACTGCAACAGCACTCTGCCTTGAGGCAGCCTCATTTTGCTCATTTTGACGAGCCTTGGGGGATTTGATTTTTGACGAGGAAAATGAACTCAAAAGTGAAATATTCCAGTTGTTTTGGAAATTAGACTCAATAAAATTTCCAACGAGCTATCCTGTGCCCAATTTTGACACCGGGAAGGTCTCCAAAAGCCTCCTACAAAAAGGCGCTATGCATTGGGTTGCTTGCGCGGCGTATTGGGCTGAAACATCAAAACGTTGCCATTCTTCTCCAAAATTTCTAGATGTGGTCAAATATGTGGTGTGCAAGTAAGCTAAGAGTTTTTCCATTGAAATTTAAGATTTTTTATCAGAATTTATGGTGTTTTAGTGTGCGAAAGCTCATCATTCAGTCCAAAAATCACAAGGAAACAGAAACAGAGTTCTTTTGCAAAAGTGCCAAAGTTTTCAAACAGTGGGTTTTCTTCGAATCAAAAATCAAATTCCATGCCATAAGAGATATGTTTGTGTTTCAATAATCTAATTACATGCCAAAGACATCAGTGAAGCAAAGAGAAAATCGTGGAAGAATCAAAAGTCAGTGTGAAAGCCGAAATTGTGGTGAAGGCAGCCTGCGGGGCGCATTGGGTGAAGGTCGCGGCGCATATAAAGTACGCGGCACATAGGGCAGTTTCGCACTGTGTAATTTTGTTCCTGCGCAGCGCATATAAAGTGCGTGGTGCACTGGGCTGTGTGCGCGGCGCATAGGGCCAACACCAAGATTTTTGTCATTTGCCTCCACAAACTCCAAATCAACTCGGTTCTTTTTGTCCAAGTAAGTTTATGAGATGTTGTAATTTCCATTTAAACAATGTTTGGTGTGGTTGGATATTGGATATGAGAATTGAATGTCAAAATCCAAACCCTACCATCTTGTTGAAGAAATGCCTCTTTAGGGTTTTGAGGTTAGAGTTTCAAATTTTGTTTTGGTGCCAAAATTTTTCTTCCCTCACTTGGTTTCTTCATCCCTCTCACTGTTATCCTATTTTTGCAATCTATTCCCTTATCTCCCTATACCCCTAAAAGTCACTCAAAACTTATTTCATCCCTTATCTCTTTCATATTTAAAGTGACTTATTCCTAATCCCCATTTTCCTGTCCCTAAGCTACTTCATTCCCTATCATTTTCCCTTTCTCATTTCACTTATAAAATTCCCAAAATCCAAAAAATTCAAGTAGTTGTTCCATTGTCTCTACATTATCAAATCAGAAGTTTTAAAAAGGGAAAATTTCACTTGGTTACAGTCCATTGTTCCCACTATACTATTTCCCATAGTCCCTTCCTACTCGGCACATATTTGTCAATTCAAACAAAAGCACCAAATTCTCATTCTTCATCTCATTCAAGCCAGCATAGACTTTGAAACACCATGGATACGGACACCGACACATCATATGAACGAGACAGTGATTCTGCCACTGAACTGCATGCACCAAAAAGGCATTGAGGCGGCGTAAAAATTATGACAAACTCCAAATCTTGGCCAAAGCTTCCTTGGCTGAGCATGGTACTTGATGAGGGACCTTCAGTCCAAATTTCAAGGAATTTGGAGAAAATTTTGTCATTTTTGAATTTTTTGGTCACAAAACAGGTTTTTCTGCCCGACGCGTAGCGCCACCTTGCGCGCGCTTACGATTGGGAGGTCCTCTGGAGGAAAAAATGATATTTCTAGATTTTTTATGAAAATTTATGCATTCTCAAGAATGGACTAAGAATTTCATCAAGTTCTGGGTTGCCTAAAAGGTCAAAAACACCTTGAAAATGGCCTTTCTGCCACTTTTTGCACACACAGGAACCAGTCTTGGGAGATTGAACTTTTGGAGGGGAAAATGGGCACCAAATCCAGAAATTCCACTTGGGTTGGGAAGTAGACAGGTAGGGATTTCCAACGAGCTATCATGAGCTCACTTTTGACTTCAGGAAGTTCCTCAAAAATAGCTCCAAAGTTGTGCTACACATAGAGATTTTGGGCGCGACGCATAGATGATTTTGGCTTATTTTTCACTCCACAGCTCATAATTTCACCTAGTTTTGGCCAGTTTTACCTTTTCATGTAACTCTTGATCTATATTGATGTAATTTCATAACCATGTTGTAATTTTGGCACATTTTTACTTGTTCTAGAAGATTCATTCACCAAAAGGTGAAATGTGAGTGAATGGATCAATTTCCTAGCATATAGAGGCAAGTTGTTTCATGGCCTATTTTCTAGTTCCTAGTTTAGATATGGTTGAAGAAACTCCTAGAATGATGAGCTCGACCCCTAGAGGCATGGGAATTGGTTATGATGGTCTATTTGATGTATTTTCTCAGTCATTTTCAGGTTTGGACATTTGGGATTGCTAGCACTTCATTGTACATTTCATTCTGCAATTTTGGCAAAGGAATAGACTAGGGTTTGCAGCCCTCTTTGGGATCCTTGTGGCTCTATGTTTTGATGGTGTGTTCCTCTATGTATCTGTAAGTTCACTGATGTTTGTGTGTACCATTTTCATTCTTATTTCTTATTAAACTTAACAAACAAGTTATAAAGGTAGAATTCATTGGTTTGCTTTTCTCTGCCTTCATTTTTGTTTATTTTTTCATGTTTTCATATGTTTGAGGAGGACTCTTGAGACCCTCTTTCCCTCTTCAGCTCCTCACCGCTCCGATCCATCCATTCACTCAATCTAAAGCATCAAAACTATTTCCTACCTTGCCCCAATTAGAACTCGATAAAAACTAGGCCTAAACCCTGCACCCAAAATTGCCTTTCCCTTGATCCAACATAAAACCCCCAAAAACTAAATCAAACTCCTTTATTCATATAACTAGCCTAAAATTAGCTTTTATTTCAGTCATCTCAAGCCCTATTGATTACTTTTCGCTGAGATTGACCCAGAGAGAGCTCTCTCCTATTCTGGTAGGGCTAGCTACCAGACTGAGCGTGGTTTGATGTTACCCTGAACTCTGCCTTCCTTCAGCCTGAGGTAGATTTAGGAAATAACACCATGCACCAATATTTGTAGCATTTGTCATAGCAAGTTTAGGAATGTCATTTTCGATGAATTATTTCAAGCCATTGTCTTCGAGTAATTCCTCCATCCCATCATTCCAAAAATATAGTTTTAGCCACCCTCGAATGCATACTCAAAACTCAAGCCATTGTAGAAAGCCATTTCGATCTTGAATAAACTATAGCACCAAGAAATACTTTCTGCAAATTCGAATTCTATCTACTCACAACCTCAACTCCTACTTCACTTCTGTAATTTTTTGTGCTCTGGTACCATTGAGAAATTATACAACAAGCATGTATATCTTAGATTCACCTGATCTAACAATTTAATAAATTTAAATACTAAATCGATTCTACAAATCTTTTGCGGAATTAAAAAAACAATCGCTAATCACATAAAGAAAAGAAGAATAAAAGCACACACAACATAGATAATTTCTTGGGGAAAGATTATAGCTAAAAACCCCACTATATTCTATTCTATATTCAGCATGGATCATGAAACAAATACAATCTCTACCCTCCTCAAAATATTCTCCAACACTCAGTTATCTTTCTCACACTGTCCTCATAGAAATCTTACCAATATTTAATCAATTTTCAGCCTCCTAATAGCCTGCCTTGCTTGCACAATCCTAATGTAATAGATACCTAAAATATAGGAATTATGGCCTTCCTTAACTGCACAAGTGTCGTGGGGACTGCAATGGGTGGTTGGCTGCATGTGTGCAAGCTAATAATGTCACAACTGATATTCAACTTCCCTTTCAACTAGATCTCATTTGGGCCTCCACTGGATCTAAAATGCATGCAGCTAATAATAGTAAATCCTCAGATGCATGTGAGATCACTTATTGTGAATTAATGAATATTTAATTCACTTGATCGCGCACTAATTGTATCTTCAGTTAAAACTAGCACAATTGAGTTTAACTCACTTAACTGAGTTAAACTAATTAGGACATGCATTAACTAATGAACGACTGCACTTTGAAACCTATTACAACTAGAATTACTAGGCATGCCTCACCAACTATCTCTAACTCGGAACCCACTAGCTTAATGATTTTATCACACTCATTTAGTTGTTACAACTTATTTTTAGATTTATATTAAGTTTATTGTCCATCTCTAATTAAGGGATAACTAAAAATAGATATGCACCAAAAAAAACATTGTGGGCCCTACCCTAGTGTAGGTGCTTAATGCACTAGGTGTGGGTGATGAAATTTTCTTATTGAATCTCAACACTTTCCATCATGATTTAGCTGGCACAAGTCAAATCTGGAAATTACAATTCGGCCAATTTGGAAAACAGCCACAACAGAAAATCTCTGAATAGGTCCTTCGAAGAACCTTTATTTTCTCTCAATCAGGACCGAATTTTGGAAAAATGCTCTCTAGAAAACTAATCTGGTTCGTTTTCCACAAAACCCATGTTTTTTATTTTCATGATTCTTCTTCATTTTCCTGAAACGTTCAACGCGAATTTTTCTCTTGTTATCCCAATGAATTTCTAAGTTAGAATATTTAATTATCAACTGAATATAAAATCTGCAATCTAGAAGAGATCTTGGAGGCTACAATCATGAGTGATGTTATAAAAAATTCATTAATAAACCATCATTGGAAAAATCATGCATAATTATCATTAATTTATTAAAATAAAGGACAAGAAGTATTACTTATCCAAAATAGTACAAATAATTATGAAATGGAATTATATAAATAATATGATAAAATAACATTAGAAATGGATGAAATGGATATTAAGAAGTGATAATAATAATACAAATTAGTGTCCCAACAATGATTAAGATTCATGGACAACATAAAATTGTGGAGGTGTTCTTTCGTAGGTAGACCATCATCTGGGTTATACTTAGGCAACCATATTTTAGGATGCTTGGGTAAAGGATGAAGATGACCTGGTAATTTATCAAATTCAAGATTCTGCCAAGGTCTAGCTTCCATTGTGCGAAATGGAGAATTAGCTTTCCCTGAAGGAGGATTTGGAGAGGAATAAGTAGTTCCAGTAGTGGTTGTTGGTGTAGAAGAAACAACTATGGAACTAATACTGGTTGAGGAAATATTTGTAGATTGGGAAGAAGAATAAATGTGAATTTATGAAGAAATTGTTCAAGAAGATGTAAAAGAAGGAGGAATAAATAATGGAGTTTGAGGGGTAGAAGAGGTTTCAATCTCAGTAGTATATGATTGGGTTTCTGATATCAAAGATTTATTATGGTGAGAATGGAGAGGAAACTCAAAAGGGATTATTCCAAGCTTTTCACTCTTAGAACGGATTAATACGCCAATGCCCTCGAATATTGAAGTAACAATTCCTTGTGAAGCTTCAGAAAGTACAGGTTTCTCTGCCAAAATATAAATTTCTTCCAATTTCTTTATTAAGGTTTGTATTTCAGGTGATTTTGAGGTATAATATGAAGATAGTTCTTTATGAATAGAACTAGGAGATTTGGGGGGAGATTGAACAAATTTTATCTAAGAATAGGATATCTTGAACGAGGACTAGAAGTTGTAGGAGACTTGGAGAGAGAACGACTCTTTTGATGGTATTTTTTTTTGGATTAAGCTTTGGTGCCATTCATAGTCTAATTTCCCTCCTTCTAGCACCAAAAATGTTGAGGCCCTGAAAATTAGTACAATAGTGTCGAGGAAAAGCACCCTGTTGGGGACTTAAAAACCGTCCCTTTTCAATTTGGTATGGTGGCTCCAACTAGATTTATGGGACCAGTTTCCTAGTGAAATATACTTAGGAGAATGGATGAGATAATTTATCTAACTTGGTAGATGGGAGTTATAACAATGTTGAACTAAATAATATATCTATCTATATCTATGTACCCTGGGATGAATTATATTCTCTGTGTGATTTACAAAGATGATATTTCAGCGAATGAAAATAAATATTATACAAACACTTAGATATATGAAAACCATTTGAAATAAGTGATTTAACTAAATAGTTAATTAAATCAATTGGATAAGGCTATATCACAAGTTTTTTTTGCCTGTATTGAATATGTATCAAGAGATAACAATCTAACATGTTCAAATGTGAGTTGATGCCTGACTGATTTCGGATAGATAAATAAACCAAGACACCATAAAAATTAACCATTTCTCATTTGGAACAAAATATTAACATATAGGATAAAAGTACCATTTACACACTAACTCTGCTCATTTGAGAAATAGTATTTGGTCCATCCCTTTCTATTAAGAAAAATTCAAGAGTACAAAAGTGTGACTTCTATAAAGTCTTCCTTTCAAAATTTCAGGACCCCTTCTTAAAAGACATGAAGGGGTTTATATAATAAAATAAAAATTCTTAAAATATTTATTACAATAAAATTTGAGGAGGTTTAAACAACTCTCCTTAAACTAAGTAAAAATTAAACAAAAACATAATTTAAAGGGGAGACTTGCTTGATTATTGTCATGATGTCTCATCAGCCATTCATTCCTTTAATTGAAGGATGTTAAGCATAGGATTAACCTCGAGAGGTTGGCCTAGTTTGATGCGCAACTGTCTAGTGAAAATCACATCTGAAAGTGGATGCAACATGTAGGAGGATGTATTTGTAAGGAAACACAACATAATCCATTACCTATGTGACTTTACCAAGTATCTCCAACACTTCTCCCAATCCATTTTTACCTACTTTCTAGTGTTTTCCCATTTGAAGTTTGAAACTTTTTGCCATTTCCTCATCAAGTCTTTCAGAATATGGAGTGAACCAAGAGGGAACTTATCAATAATATTTGTAGCGATGAGGTTTTGAATGATAGCTTCCATAATGTTATTAGCCACATATTTTCCTCTACTGATGGCTCTCTCAGCATGTTCCAACATTATGTCCCAGTCAGTAAAAAATATTTCCGTTTTAGAGTCCTCAATCCTGGGAAGGTTGGCCTTTCGGCCATTAGAAAAATCCTGCCAGGTGACATAATGTGAAATTTTATCATCAATCTCATCAAAATTGACCCTCTATTCTGATATTCGATTCATTAGCGAATCATTTTTCTCACAAAATTAAATAATTTTTTATAACCTTTGACAAAAATAAATTATTTTTGTGCCATTATGTTATTTAGCTCTAAGACCTCTTTTCTAAACTCATCTATATTTGGATTATCTTCCAATTTCTCTACAGAAAACAACAATTGATGAATTTCAGTGTGCTTTGAACAAATTTCATGTTGGTGTTGAATCTTCAATTGGTTCATGCTCTCTTGGAGTTGCGTTACCTGTACCTGTAATTGTTGGTTGATTGTTTGCTTCTCTATTTGTAGCTCATGTTCTAATTGGATGATTATTTCATCCTTTTCTTTCATCAATTTTTTAACCTTAGAAGCTTTATCTATAATTGCATATTTATAAGCTCCTGCAATCTGGGTTAGACGAGTTAGATCCTATGAAGGATCTGCTTGTGGATCTGTCAAGAAAAATTCCATTGAAACATCTCCTGGGACAAGGAGTTGATATTTCTCTATTCTCCTTCTTTTCCTTTGTCTTCTCATAACTGGTTTTTGTTTCGGGCTATAGAATATATCCAGAGGAGGGATTTCCTCAATCTTGAGTACAGTTTCTGTAGTGGGGAAGGTTGGGATGAATTCCACTTTCTTTATGCTTATTAATTTTTCAGAGGGCCCAACAGTGAATGCGTCCTCACTTTTAATTTGAGGTGTTTTCACGGTTTGTTGATGACCAATGATTATCACTTCTTTGTCTCCCTGTAGTTTTTCGTTAAAATTCTTCCAAGCATCATTCAAATTTCTTTGGAAATCTAATTCCATGGTTTGAAATTTAGTAGATTTATCTTGTTCAGTTTTTCTAAGGACTTCTGTAACGTTAGGCGTTAGTTCTTTTTCCTTTTCCTTCTGTGTCAAGGGTTGGGATACTTCGAACATTTTCAATGAAATTCCTTCTAATCTCTTGTTCATGCACTGTTTAAACTTTGGAAATTGTTGTGGATGGAGGAAAAGGGATGCTAACTTCTGAACTGCAGATTAATTATCAACTGAATCAAATAGGTCATCGAAATCATCATTCTCATGTACAAAAGGTCTGATTTTAACTTGTCTGGCAAAATCATTAGCAACTTTATTCGGGTCTTCTTATCTGTTTGAAATTCTGAAAAATTTCAAACATTCAATTTGAATGATCTCTAAAAATGTATGTTTATAGTTTTCCAAGGTGTAAACACCATAATTAATTGGAAAGGACAGTCATGATGCTTTCTTAGCTTCCTTAAGAAACCTGGTTAATCTGTTTCCAACAATTTGATACGATACTTCTCTTGCGGGAATATTATTAGGAACATATAATGGTAAAACATGCGGCTGAGCCAGGATCCCAAATATTCTAACATAGGTAAACATCTCTTCTCCAAACCATTTTTCAATGGAGGAGAAATCAGCTTGAGCTTATTTTGACAATATGGGGGCTTTCTCATTGAACATGGCTTCAAACAAAGGGAGAATTACTCCATGGCAGATTTTATAAAAATGGTTTTAAAATTTCGACTCCCATAACATGCTATCATAGAAATGAATTGGGAGAGAGTTTTGGGTAGTATGTTAGGTCCCTATATCACTAGTATAGCCCCTTATTATTGTTAGTGTAAACCCCTTATTGTTATTATTGTACCCTTGTAACCCCCATTTTGTTATTATTGTGCCCTTAAATTATTATTGTTAGGTCGGCTAGGATTACATTGTGGCCCACTAGGATTACATTATGGCCCCATGGACTCCTATATATAGAAAGGAGGTTTTGTGAATTGTATCATCCAAGAATTGTTCATTTATGTAATGTATTGGAGGTTGCCTCCTCGAAGTGGCTTATTTCTAAGGCGTTCATATCTCTTTTCTTCTATTTTTGGAGCTGGTTACACAACATTTGGTATCAGAGCTTTGGATTCTAGGGTTTCGCTGCTCCAAACAGGTCATCGTGGCATTTTCGCTATAACTTTTTTCTACGAAGTTTCAGAAGCTGAAATTTTTAGGGTGCGAAGAAAAAATCCTGAGGAAGCTCGTATAAATATTTCAGAGTTTGGTTCGCAATAATTTCGGAGATATGATCTGTGGAAGTCAGGTATTTTTTCAGGCTCCTAAACAGGTCATCGTGGCATTTGCGCCATAAAAAATTTTCTACGAAGGTTCAGAATCTGAAATTCATATGGTGCGAAGCTGAAATCCCGAGGAAATTTATCAAAACATTTCAGAGCTTGGTTCGCAATATTTTTGGAGATATGATCTGTGGAAGGTAGTGCTTTTTCAGGCTCCTGAATTTCATCTCAAAGAGGTGATCGTGGGAAAATTTCAATAACTCTCTCTCTGAAGATTGGATTGGAGTGCCGTCAAAATTATTTCACAAGTACACGTCCGTAGTTTCGTCACTATCAATTTCAGAGACAAAGGATACAGGAGGACATGGCAAGTCGTACAAGTTCGCT
This sequence comes from Pinus albicaulis, assembly GCA_034641835.2. Lineage (NCBI taxonomy): Eukaryota > Viridiplantae > Streptophyta > Pinopsida > Pinales > Pinaceae > Pinus > Pinus albicaulis. The sequence goes on along the minus strand of CM076570.1, from coordinate 460,364,935 downwards.
CTACCGAACCAGTCCAAAGACTAGGGTCATTGTGGGAGATTGAACACCACTTTCCAACCAACTTTGTCTTGAGAATCAAAATCAAAAGCGTCGAACCATAATGCCCGAAAGAATCTTCGAGGGCTACTGTGGCTGAATTTCAGATATCTAAGATTTTCACATAATCATGTAGATAATACAATTTAACATCGAGCTCCTCAAAGCTAGTAAAAGGTGTGTAATTTTTTTTCCGAATTGCATAAGTCTTGTTTGAAGAATCAAGTTGAATTTATTGCAAGGGTCTATTGTAGAATAGATATCAATATTGGAGTCTGAAATGGCCCCTAAAAAGAATTCAACACCCATTAAGCTTTTAGAAGGCTCTACTATGACTCATGAAGATGAAGAATGACAACATGACATATCAAAATTACAAGAGCAAATGCAACAAATTTCGCTCTCGCAAAGAACAACAAAAAATGAAATGGAAGTTTTGAAGAAAGGCGTGGAAACTAAGATGGATGGTTTGAAGAAAGGCGTGGAAGCTAAGATGAATGGTTTGGAAGCTAAGATGGATGGCATGGAAGTCAGCATGGAAGCTAAGATGGATGACATGAAGAATGATCTAAAAGCATACATGGAAGGCTTGATGACAAGCTTAAAACCAGAAATGATTCCTAATGGCAGAAATATAGGAGAAGAACCTCCTGATGAGAACAAAATAAATGTTAGTCATGATTTCATAAACTCGAATTTTGGCGGGAAGAACCACCATATTCCAAAAATGGATATGAGGAAGTTTGATGGAAAGGATCCTGTAACATGGATACTACAGATGGAGCAATATTTTGATCTCCATAACGTGAAAAACACGCAAAAGGTACGCATTGCAACTTTACATTTAGAACAAAACACATTTGTATGGTATCAATGGCTTTGCTCCCGTAAAAAAATTGTCACTTGGTCAATTTTTACAGAGGAAATGATAGCACATTATGAGGATACAAAGAGCAACTCCTTCTTTAGCCAATTGATAAATCTCAAACAAAAGGGTTTAGTGGGGCAGCACATTGAGGACTTCCAAAAATTGAATATAAGGGTAACTGATATTCCAGAGGAACACAGGATTGATCTCTTCATAGGCACTTTAAAGGACAACATCCAACATGAAGTTCGCGTTTTGGAACCTGATTCATTGGAGAAGGCATTCAGGTTGGCAAGAAAATTTGAATGTAAAATTATGGCGACAAGGAAGCCTACCACTCAATTCTATAAAGAAGGAAGCGTTGCTACGCCTAGATTTCCACAACCTACAAGGTTGACACCACAACAATTGGAAGAAAAAAGAGCAAAAGGGCTTTGCTACAGTTGTGATAGCAAATACACTAAAGGTCATAAGTGTGTCGAGAAGAAATTATTTTACATAGATTGTGAAGAGGAAGAAGAAAATGAACAAGAAGAGGATATACACCAGGAACCAGCCCTAGAAGAGGAAGAAATGAATCCGACCATATCATGTAATGCACTGGCAAGAATTACCACTCAAACTCTCAAGATAGAAGGACATATCAAGAAGAAAAAGGTAATAGTGTTGATTGATTCAGGTAGCACCCATAATTTTATTCATTGTAAGGTAGCCAAGGAATTGAATTGTTTCCTATACCCAGCACCAGAATGTCAAGTGATGGTTGCAAATGGAGGAACTATAAATTGTTCTAGAAAATGCCATAATATCAAGCTAACCATGGGGGAATATGTGTTGACTAGTCCAATGCTTTCCATTCCTATGGGAGGTGCTGATGTTGTACTAGGAGTACAATGGTTACAATCTTTGGGGACGGTAGCTTTTAATTTTCAAGAACTTTTCTTTAAATTCTTTTCAGAAGGAAAGGAAGTCGAACTACGGGGTATTGAAGGGAAGCCAGGAAGGATAATAAGCTCTAATGGCATGACAAAGCTTCTAAAGAAAGAACAACGAGGCGTAATTGCACAATTATGTTCACTAGAAGTTCCAACATCAAAATCATCTATTTCTGCAGATCTCCAACAAGTCTTGGACAATCATTCCAAGGTGTTTGAAACTCCCAAAGGACTTCCACCTATTCGTGATCATGATCATGCTATTCATTTGATTCCAGGAAGTGTTCCTCCAAACATCCGGCCTTATAGATATCCTTACTTCCAAAAGAGCGAAATTGAACGTATGATTGCAGAAATGTTAGAGGCGGGTATAATTCAACCCAATCAAAGTTCTTTCTCTGCTCCTGTAGTATTGGTACACAAGAAGGATGGATCATGGCGAATGTGTCCGGATTATAGGGAGCTCAATAAGCTCACCATTAAAGACAAATTTCCCATTCCCGTGATTGATGAATTATTGGATGAATTACATGGAGCAATTTATTTTACCAAGTTGGATCTTCGTTTAGGATATCATCAAATTAGAATGAAGACTGAAGATATTCCAAAAACAACATTTTGAACTCATGAGGGTCATTATGAATTTTTGGTCATGCCTTTGCCTTACCAATGAACCTTCTACATTTCAAGGGTTGATGAATTCCATTTTCAAACCCTTCCTTAGAAAATTTGTGCTAGTATTTTTTGATGATATACTAATCTACAACAGGTCTTGGAAGGATCATGTTGAACATGTTTACAAGGTGCTCAAACTATTGCAGGAGAAACAATTATATGCAAAAACATCCAAATGTTTCTTTGGAGTACAAGAGGTGGAATATCCGGGTCATATTGTATCTCACGAGGGTGTTAAAGTAGACCCTAACAAAATTAAAGCCATTAAGGAATGGAAAGTCCCCACAACCATAAAGCAGTTGCGAGGATTTCTTGGGTTAACAGGGTAATATCGCAAGTTTGTTAAGAATTATGGGAGAATAGCAGCACCTCTAACAACATTATTGAAGAAAGATGCATTTTCATGGACTCCTGAAGAAAATAAGGCCTTTGAACGTCTTAAAGAGGCAATGTGCCTAGCACCGGTCTTAGCTACACCAGACTTCACAAAAACCTTTATTGTGGAATGTGATGCCTCAGGAAATGGAATTGGTGCAGTTTTAATGCAGGAAGGAAGACCCATTGCTTTTAAAAGTCATCCAATCAAAGGAAAGTATTTACAAAAACCTATTTATGAGAAGGAAATGTTAGCAATACTGCATGCACTAAAGAAATGGCGAACTTACCTAATTGGAAGACACTTCAAGGTAAAAACTGATCATGATAGTCTTAAACACTTTTTGGAACAAAGACTATCGTCAGAAGAACAGCAAAAATGGGTCACAAAGATGTTGGGTTACGACTTTGAAATAATCTACAAAAAAGGAAAGTTGAATGTTGTTGCAGATGCACACTCAAGAAAGAATGAAGAGGTGGAAGCATTGCTTTGTGCCATTTCTATTATCCAACCAGATTGGATAACTGAAGCAAGAGATGAATGGAAGAAGGACAAAGATGTATGGACACTCATTCAAAAGTTGCAGCAAGATCCTAGTACATCCGATACATTTAGTTGGAAAAATGATTCCTTATGGTACAAAGATCGCTTATATCTTTGTAAGAATTCCCAACTAAAACAAAAGATTCTTCCGGAATTGCACACTTCTCCTTTAGGAGGACACTCAGGATTTTTAAAAACTTATCACAGGGTGAAGAAAGAATTTTTTTGGGATGGCCTTAAATCTGATATTCGAAAGTTTGTGGCGGGATGTTTGGTTTGCCAGCAGAATAAAGTGGAAACAATTAAGACCCCAGGACTTCTACAACCTTTATCCATTCCAAGTCAACGTTGGGAGGAGATTTCAATGGATTTTATCACAGGTTTACCTAAGTCCGAAGGAAAGAGTGTCATCATGGTGGTAGTTGATAGACTTACTAAGTATGCACACTTTTGTGCTTTATCTCATCCATTTAAAGCAAGTACAGTTGCTACTACATTTATGGACAGAATTCAAAAGCTACATGGAAGCCCAAGGGTTATTGTGAGCGACAGAGATCCCATTTTTACTGGAAATTTTTGGACTGAGTTATTTTCTTGTTTGGGTACTCAATTAGCTCATAGCACATCTTATCATCCTCAATCTGATGGTCAAACTGAGATAGTAAATAAATGTTTGGAAGGATATCTTCGTTGTTTTGTATCTGATAAACAAACACAATGGGTCAAGTGGTTAACTCTTGCTGAATGGTGGTATAACACTTCCTTCCATACTGCAGCAAAAATGACCCCATTTATGGCACTTTATGGATATCATCCACCATCCATTACATCATCTTTAAGGGAAAATTCGAAGGTTCAAGCGGTGGAAGATCACATCGAGCATCAGCAAGAAGTTCTCCAACTCTTAAAGGATAACCTGAATTTGGCACAAAATCGAATGAAACAACAGGCAGATCAACATCGTAGCGAGAGAAGTTTTGATGTAGGAGATTAGGTATTTTTACGGCTACAACCATACAAACAAATGTCCCTCAAGCAAGCAAAGAAGGATAATAAATTATCGCCAAAGTACTATGGTCCTTACAAGGTGCTGCAAAAGATTGGTACTATGGCATACAAATTGGAGCTTCCTGCTTCTTCGCGAGTACATCCAGTTTTCCATGTTTCATGCTTAAAGAAGGTTATAGGTGAAAATATTCCAGCTCAAACAATATTTCCAGAACTTGATGAGGAAGGAAAAATCATATTGGAACCTGAAGCGGTCATGGAAACAAGAACTCGACAGCTACGGAATCGATCAATTTCAGAGTATCTCATCAAGTGGAAGAACTTACCCACCGAAGATTCTACATGGGAGGATGAGAATTTTATACAGAAGCACCCAGAGCTACTCAAGTGTTGAGGACAACACTTTTTTTGAAGGAGAGGGGCATGTTAGGTCCCTATATCACTAGTATAGCCCCTTATTATTGTTAGTGTAAAACCCCTTATTGTTATTATTGTACCCTTGTAACCCCCATTTTGTTATTATTGTGCCCTTAAATTATTATTGTTAGGTCGGCTAGGATTAAATTGTGGCCCACTAGGATTACATTATGGCCCCATGGACTCCTATATATAGAAAGGAGGTTTTGTGAATTGTATCATCCAAGAATTGTTCATTTATGTAATGTATTGGAGGTTGCCCCCTCGAAGTGGCTTATTTCTAAGGCGTTCATATCTCTTTTCTTCTCTTTTTGGAGCTGGTTACACAACATAGTCCAATTTCCAACCCATGGCTGGAAAATTTGAAGTGAAACACACATCATCCATGATATAATAACTCATATAAAATGGGGGAAAATATATGGAGGAAATAGAATGATTTTTCTTGTATTCCAAAATTTGAGTATCAATATTGTTGGAAATGTTTTTTCTCCAATCCATAATATAATATTTTGTGGCTGCTTCCATTAGGGGAATCCATTCTACTGAAAATTTGGTAGTTTCAGGCTAACCAAAGAGCCTAGACATCATTGCAGCAACATAACAAGAAGAACTAGCAAGGGTGTCAGTAGAATACATACCCTTGTCATCATTTGTGTGTTTATTTGGGTTGCTTCTCCATTTCTTGATTGTATTTGACTCCAACACGTTCTCGTTGGTGAATTGCACCTAAAATTCCTTATCATAGACCTTTTTTGGGTCTAGGATGTGGTATATCAACTTCAAATCTTAGGCTTGAAAGGAACCTATCATCGTTCCTCTATTGGTAAAGAAAGTCTTGTCCCCAATGTTGAGGTTATTAATTTCCCATCCTACCATATCAGTATATGGTAATATCTTAGGGCGCGCAACAATTCGATGCAAAAAAGAATTGGCCACTTCTTCTGTAGTAGCTTCTGAGGAATTAGAAGCATCAGCAGTAAATTTCCTTTGAACGCTATGGGGTTTCTCATCCTTAAACAAATTGTGCATGGCTTCCCAGGAGGAAGATCCGCTTTTCGGTCCACATGTTTTGTGTGTAAACAAAGGAGGCATATCTGTTCTTAAGCTTACATAAGGTGCAAGATTCACAGGGTCCATCAGTTTCTTATCTTTCTTGCGATATTTCGACATCTCCAAAGAGCTTTTATTTTTTGGGCTTGCCTGTGAAAAATGAGAAATGATAGGTAGAAAGAGGAAAATTTGATTTTAAAAATGCATAAGTACCATAATAATGGAAACAATAAAATCAATGAAACTTGGCACATTGTTAATACATCTATTCAATGCTTCTTGCAGTCAAATCCTTTTGGAGGCATGGGCTATAAAGTTGTTAAGTTATGGCATTAATGGTCGGTATGGGTTCATTTTCCCATGTAATAATTCCAACATTAAAATGAGACCTGTCGTATCAACATGTTGCTCGTTTGTATATCTTAACCAAATGTCGATTGGCTTGGTTTTGTTGATTGCAATATCGTAATCATAATATCGACAAAAATAGATGAAGGGAAAGAGTGGTCATGTTGTGAAATTACGATGCGATCAATATATTGCGTCATGTTGTGAAATTACGATGCGATCAATATATTGCGTCGATGAAATATGGAGGGTGACATTAAGACCGTCGGGTAGAATTTTCAAAATGCGATGTGTGATATACGATAGCCTACGTGGTCAAACTGGGTCCCATAATATTTTCCTTATAGAATTGGTTTGAAAAAATGTCTTTTCCCTTTATAAAAGAGCTCATATATATATATATATATACACATGCATGTCCTTTCCCGTAAGCTTTTCCTTATATATATATATATATATATATATATATATATATATATATATATATATATATATATATATATATATATATATATATATATATATATATATATATATATATATATATATATATATATATATATATATATATATATATATATGTATGTGTATATATATGTATATATAAACACACCCACACACACACACACACACACATATATATATCATCAAAATATGTGTGAAATGGCTTTTAGGAGACAAATGTGTTAGATTGTGATATTTCAATTTGCAATATTGCGATTATTTTCCACTTTAATGTTTTTAAAGAAAAAATTCAAGGTTTTTACGCCCCTTTGATTCTGATTTCTATCTAAATGAGTCACTTTAAGGGTCTTATTTTCTTTACTCTAAAAAATTAAAAAGGGTCCCCACTATTTTCTAAGGTAACTAAGCTATAATAGTGGGGGTTGTTGAATAGCACAACAATTGGTGACTCACTAAAAGAACCAGTTATCTGTGAAAAAAAAATTCTTAGTATCTTTAAATAACTAAAAATAATTTAAGGAAACAGAAATTGTTTTCGAAATGTTGAATGAATATCATTACTCTGAATATAAAAAACTCATATTTTTTATTAATCTTTCAGAAACCTTTCATAAATAAATATCTTCATTCCCTTATATCAATATTTAAATGGTTTAAAATATAAAGTAAGTGTCTCTTTGTTACTTAGCCTTTTGATTTACTCCTTTTGTCATAGGTAGAGTAATCGTTGCCAACATGAATTTATAGCCTCAATAAGGTTACCTTTTAACCATCAGTGATTCAATATCCCATCCATATATTATTACAATTATTTGAGATAAATCCTTCCAGCATTAAAATGAGATTTGTTGTATCGTAGTGTTGCTCGTGTGTAGATTTAAATAAAATGTTGATTGGCTTGGTTTTTCTGATTGCGATATCGCAATCGCAATATTGGTGAAAATAGATGAAGGGAAAGAGTGCTCACGTTGCAAAAGTGCGATGCGATTAGTACATTGCATCGGAAAAATATGGAGAGTGGCATTAGGATCATCGAGGTAGAATTTGTGAAATGCGATCTCCGATCTCCGATATCCTACATGGCGGAAGGTTTTCCATAAGATTTTCCTTATAAAATTTGTTTGAAAAAATTCCTTTTCCATTTATAAAAGCACTCAGATATATATATCACATCACAATATGTGTTAAGTGGCTTTTAGGAGCCATATATGTTACATTACGGTATTGAGATTTGTGATATTGCAATTATTCTATGCTTTAATGTTTTTAAAGCCAAAATTCAAGGTTTTTACACCCATTTGATTCCTATTTCTATCTAAATGAATCACTTTAAGGGTCTAAAAGTGTCCCCATTATATAGTAAGGTAACTAAGCTAAAATAATGGGGGTGGTTGAATAACACAACATCCCCCACCCACTTTTATCCTTTGATCTCCCCTTTCACACTCTTCTTTCATTCCCCTTTCATTCCTTATATTTCCCCCTTTTATGCCTCTATCTAGACATTTTACGTTCTTTTTTATCTAGTGGACCTATAATTTCCTTTAGTTTTAAGTTTATTTGTGTTCATCCTTTCATGTTATATTACTAATATTACTAACTAAATTTATGTTATAAATAGTAGAATTATTATTATATTACCCATATTATTAATTAATAGTAATAACAATGTTTGGTTTTTACTATTATTATGATTTAATATTAATATTAGTTATTAATGCATTAATTATTTTTAATGAATTTATTATTATTAATGTTTTTTTATTAAGTATTACTAATTAATAGTTATTGTTATTACTAGTATTATAATTAATTAATTAATATTATTGTTGTTACTTTATTAGTTTTAGGATTATATTTTTACTAATAATATTATATGGTTTCTTTTTAATATTATTTATTTGAGTCCTACTTCTATATTTTTGTAGAATTATGGCTTGTATGTTATATCCTTTTTTGGTTTCCCTTTCAGCTACTATCCTTCTCCCTCCTTCCTAGCATCTTGTATATATATGCTTGGTATGCTATTTTTTTTTCTCCAAAACATTTTTGTCATAATTATGCATCATGTTATTGGATTTAAAATGTCAACCACCAATATTTATAATTTGGAGAGAAGCCTAGAAGTTCTCATTATTAAAATCATTTAGCCTAGTTAGTTGTGATACTTTTATATATTCATCCCCTTTCAGTAACGAAAAAAGTGGCGAGTAATGCCTAGATTGCTATAGGGCCATGCTCTTTCTTTAGAAGTGCATGAGAACCTATAAATATTTCTAAGTGAATTTTGTAATCTAATGTAACAACTTCATAATTTCCTCTTTGCAATTACATTCCCCTTTTGTTTGATTATTTCCTATAATAGAAAAATTTTAAAATTAAGATTTTTATTGGTTGGTTTCATCATCATTTCTTGGTTGAAATTCACAATATGGGAACAAGCATTATAAACATCTTAATATTAACTAAGAAACTTATTAGCATCAACACAAAAATAGTATGCATTTTGGAATAGAAATCATTTCCTCCTACGAAATAGTACAACCAAAAAAAGTGTATTCTCATCTAGGAGGCTCCCTAATACCTTCTTCAAAATGCATAGATCTACAATTCTTCTAAAAATCACCCTTTGAAATATATGACCCAAAATAAGCTTATAATTTTATCCTTTCGTTGTTGATTTTGGGCTCAATACATAGCATATTATATTCATTTGAAAATTATAAGCACTTTATTGAGGTATTCCTCTAGAAAAATATGAAACACACTCCGTGTTGTAACTTCTCATGTGAAAATTCCAACATAGCTTATATGATCCTCACATTGATATTATATATGCTAGAGCATCATATTGTGTTATGGTCTATTCCTATTTTTTTATTCATAATCTACAAGCCTACCTCAAAGAATATAATATCCATGGATGATCCTTCAACTAAGTAATTTCAGGATCCTAATGAGTTTCATTGCGACTACCTTTCATGAAAGATACATTGTTGGGATAAATAGGTTGTAGCTAATACATATTCGATCATTATTCCATATTTATTCTTTGAAGTGTAAATATTGATAGAATTAGCTTGCAGCTTCATTTTAACATAAGTTTCTACTTAAGAGAATTAGGATTTGAAACCTTCGTGAGCCATTTCAAGGAATCAACTAGAATTATTAGTATCATATCTTTTGATTCACATTCTAATACCCCTTACCATTGATATAAAATTAGATCCATTTACAAATGAAAAAAAATTATGTCAACTAGATATTTTATGAAAATGTTATGACCCCCACACGTTGACCTACTGTGTTGACCACCATGGCATGATAAGATGTCACATCAACCCTCTTTACTCATGAATATTCGGCTAGGAACGTGTTGACATTCAACAATATTATGAAAGGTCCAAAACTGTAACCCTAATTGAACATTGAAAAGGTCAAAAATCAACCCTAGATAACTATAAAGAGCATAAACACTATTGTTTTTACCATTTATCTCTAACATATACTACTATATTTGTTGTTTAGGTTATTGAAGGAGGTTCAATTTCAGTGCTGAATGCTCTATTATGTATTAATAGTTATTTTATTATTTTTTCTTTGTGTTTAGTAGTTAAAACAACAAAGTCATGTACAAATTGGGCCCGTTCAAGGTGAGATAATGTGCCATAATCATTTTTGTTTTATTTTCTTAGTCATGCTTTTAATTTGTATAGTTGTTCCATTTGCATAGTGAGTTCTTATTTGTATTTGGAATACGAATTAAATAACCATTATAGTTTATTCATTATGAATAGACTTGTGGCTTTCATATTTCATCTTATATGTATATTATGTGTATCTCTAACACATATGTCTCCTAAAATCCACTTCACACACACACACACACACACACACACACACACACACACATATATATATACATATCATCATCATCAAAATATGTGTGAAGTGGCTTTTAGGATACACATGTGTTAGATTGTGATATTTCAATTTGCGATATTGCAATTATTTTCCACTTTAATGTTTTTAAAGCCAAAATTCAAGGTTTTTATGCCCCTTTCATTTTGATTTCTATCTAAATGGATCACTTGAAGGGTACTATTTTTTTTACTATAAAAATTTAAAAAGGGTCCCCGTTATTTTCCAAGGTAACTAAGCTATAATAATGGGGGTTGTTGAATAGCACAACAATTGGTGATTCACTTGAAGAACCAGTTATCTGTGAAAAAAAATTATTGGTATATTTAAATAACTAAAAATAAATTTAAGGAAATAAAAATTGTTTTCAAAATGTTTGAATGAATAACATTACTCTGAATATAAAAAACTCATATTTTTTATTAGTCTTTCAGAAACCTTTCATAAATAAATATCTTCATTTATTTATATCAATCTTTAAATAGTTTAAAATATAAAGTAACTCTCTCTTTGTTACTCAGCCTTTTGATTTACTCCTTTAGTCATAGGCAGAATCATTGTTGCCAACAGAAATTTATAGCCTCAATAAGGTTACCTTTTAACCAGTAGTGATTCAATATCCCATCCATATATTATTACAATTATTTGAGATAAATCCTTCTAGCATTAAAACGAGATTTGTCGTATCATAGTTTTTATTGTGTAGATTTTAATGAAATGCCGATTGGCTTGGTTTTTCCTATTGCGATATCGCAATCACAATGTCGGCGAAAATAGATGAAGGGCAAGAGTGCTCACGTTGCGAAAGTGCGATGTGATCCATATATTGCATCGGCAAAATATGGAGGGTGGCATTAAGATTTTCGACGTAGAATTTTCAAAATGCGATTTGCAATCTCTGATAGCCTACATCGCGGAAGTGTTTTCCATAAGATTTTCCTTATAAAAATTCTTTGAAAAAATTCATTTTCCCTTTATAAAATCACTCATATATATATATATATATATATATATATATATATAATATGTGTTAAGTGGCTTTTAGGAGCCATATATGTTACGATGCAATATTGAGATTTGTGATATTGCAACTATTCTCCACACTTTAATGTTTTTAAAGCCAAAAGTCAAAGTTTTTACCCCACTTTGATTCACATTTCTATCTAAATGAATCACTTTAAGGGTCTAAAAAGTGTCCCCATTATTTTTTAAGGTAACTAAGGTAAAATAATGGGCGTTGTTGAATATCACAACACCCCCCACCCACTTTGATCCTTTGTTCTCCCCTTTCACATTTTTCTTTCATTCCCCTTTCATTCCTTATCTTTCCCCCTTTTATGCCTCTATCTAGACATTTTACGTTCTTTTTCATCTAGTGGACCTATAATTTCCTTTATGTTTAATTTTATTTGTGTTCATCCTTTCATGTTATATTACTAATATTACTAACTAAATTTATGTTATAAATAACAGAATTCTTATTATATTACCCATATTATTAATTAATAGTAATAACAATGTTTGGTTTTTACTATTATTATGATTTTAATATTAATATTAGTTATTAATGCATTAATTATTTTTAATGCATTTATTATTATTAATGTTTTTTATTAAGTATTACTAATTAATAGTTATTGTTATTACTAGTATTATTAATTAATTAATTAATATTATTGTCCTTACTTTATTAGTTTTAGGATTATATTTTTACTAATAATATTATATGGTTTCTTTTTAATATGATTTATTTGAGTCCTACTTTTATATTTTTGTAGAATTATGGCTTTTATGTTAGATCCTTTTTGGGTTTCCTTCTCTTTTACTATCCTTCTCCCTCCTTCCTAGTATCTTGTATATATGCATGGTATGTTCTTTTTTTTCTCCTTAACATTTTTGTCGTAATTGTGCATCATGTTATTGGATTAGAAATTTCAACCACAAATATGTATAATTTGGAGAGAATCCTAGAAGTTCTCATTATTAAAAGCATTTAGCCTAGTTAGTTGTGATGCTTTTATATATTCCTCCCCTTTCATTAATGAAAAAAGTGGGAAGAAATATCTAGATCACTATAGGGGCATGCTCTTTCTTTAGAAGTGCATGAAAACCTATAAATATTTCCAAGTGAATTTTGTAATCTAATGTAACAACTTCGTAATTTCCTCTTTGCAATTACTTTCCCATTTTGTTTGATTATTTCCTATAATAGAAAATTTTTAAAATTTAGATGCTTATTTGTTGGTTTCGTCATAATTTCTTGGTTGAAATTCATGATAGGAAAATAAGAATTATAAACATCTTAATATTGACCACCAGACTTATTAGCATCAACAAAAAAATAGTATACATTTTGGAATAGAAATCCTTTCCTCCTATGAAAGAGTACAACCAAAAAAAGTGTATTCTCCTCTGTGAGGCTCCCTAATACCTTCTTCAAAATGTATAGATCTATAATTATTCTAAAAATCACCTTTGAAATATATGACCCAAAATAAGCTTATAATTTTATCCTTTCCTTGTTGATTTTGGGCTCAATACATAGCATATTATATTCATTTGAAAATTATAAGCACTTTATTGAGGTATTCCTCTAGAAAAATACGAAACACACTCCATGTTGTAAATTTTCATGTGAAAATTCCAACATAGCTTATATGATCCTCACATTGATATTATATATACTAGAGCATCATATTGTGTTAAGGTCTATTTCTATTTTTTTTTATTCATAATCTACAAGTCAACCTCAAAGAATATAATATCCATGGATGATCCTTCAACTAAGTAATTTCAGGATGCTAATGAGCTTCATTGCAACTACCTTTCATTAAAGAGACATTGTTGGGATAAATAGGTTGTAGTTAATACATATTCGATCATTAATCCATATTTATTCTTTAAAGTGTAAATATTCACAGAATTAGCTTGCAGATTCATTTTAACATAAGTTTCTACTTAAGAGAATTAGGATTTGAAACCTTCGTGAGCCATTTCAAGGAATCAACTAGAATTATTAGTATCATAGCTTTTGTTTCACATTCTAATGCCCCTTACCATTGATATAAAATTAGATCCATTTACAAATGAAAAACAATTATGTCAACTAGAGATTTTATGAAAATGTTATGAACCCCACAAGTTGACCTACCGTGTTGACCAGCATGGCATGATAGGATGTCACATCAACCCTCTTTACTCATGAATATTTGGCTAGGAACATGTTGACATTCAACAAGATTCTGAAAGGTCCAAAATTGTAACCTAATTGAAGGTTGAAAAGGTAAAAAAAATCAACCCTAGATAACCATAAAGAGCATAAACACTATTGTTTTTATCATTTATCTCTAACATTTACTACTATATTTTTTGTTTAGGTTATTGAAGGAGGTCCAATTTCAGTTCTCAATTCTCTATTATATCTTAATAGTTATTTTATTATTTTTTCTTTGTGTTTAGTAGTTAAAACAACAAAGTCATGTGCGAATTGGGCCCGTTCAAGGCGAGATAATGTGCCATAATCATTTTTGTTTTATTTTCTTAGTCATGTTTTCAATTTTTATATTTGTTCCATTTGCATAGTGAGTGTTTGTTTGTATTTGGAATACGAATTAAATAACCATTATATTTTATTCCTTATGAATAGACTTGTGGCTTTCATATTTAATCTTATATGTATATTATGTGTATTTCTAAAGAATTTCATTTCTTTTATTTTCTATATATATCTATATATATAGATATATAAAGTCTATTCCTATTTTTTTTTATTCATAATCTACAAGCCAACCTCAAAGAATATAATATCCATGGATGATCCTTCAACTAAGTAATTTCAGGATGCTAATGAGTTTCATTGCAACTACCTTTCATGAAAGAGACATTGTTGGGATAAATAGGTTTTAATTAATACATATTCGATCATTAATCCATATTTATTATTTAAAGGGTAAATATTGACAGAATTAGCTTGCAGATTCATTTTAACATAAGTTTCTACTTAAGAGAATTAGGATTTGAAACCTTTGTGAGCCATTTCAAGGAATCAACTAGAATTATTAGTATCATAGATTTTGTTTCACGTTATAATACCCTACCATTGATATAAAATTAGATACATTTACAAATGAAAAAAAATTATGTCAACTAGAGATTTTATAAAAATGTTATGACCCCCACAATTTGACCTACCGTGTTGACCACCATGGCACGATAGGATGTCACATCAACCCTCTTTACTCATGAATATTCAGCTAGGAACGTGTTGACATTCAACAAGATTATGAAAGGTCCAAAATTGCAACCTTAATTGAAGGTTGAAAAGGTCAAAATATCAACCCTAGATAACTATAAAGAGCATAAACACTATTGTTTTTATCATTTATCTCTAATATATACTACTATATTTGTTGTTTAGTTTATTGAAGGAGGTTCAATTTCAATGCTCAATGCTCTATTATGTCTTAATAGTTATTTTATTATTTTTTATTTGTGTTTAGTAGTTAAAACAAAAAATTCATATGCGAATTGGGCCCGTTCAAGGCGAGATAATGTGCCATAATCATTTTTGTTTTATTTTCTTAGTCATGTTTTTAATTTGTATAGTTGTTCCATTTGCATAATGAGTGTTTGTTTGTATGTGGAATACGAATTAAATAACCATTATATTTTATTCCTTATGAATATAATTGTGGCTTTCATATTTCACCTTATATGTATATTATGTGTATTTCTAAATAATATCATTTCTTTGATTTTATATATGTGTGTGTGTGTGTGTGTGTGTGTGTGTGTGTTTGTTCAATAGTTTAATTCAAATTTTATGCAATGTATTTCAATAATTTCCTTTTCCTTATTTGAAAAGGATTGACAATTATTTTTGTTTTAAAGGGATTATAAAGTAATTACTATAGAATCATGAATTAAAATAACAAATACTATGTTAATAAATATGAAGCCACATTGTGTACATCATGAGAGACTTAGATAAAAAATGATAATTATTGAGTGCAAAGAAATGAATCTACATGGCAACAATTGGAGGGTGGAGCTTTGATCCCTCTACCACAATGTCCTGATTCATAGAGGAAAAGGAGTCCAAGGGGGGACTAGAAATCTTACTAACATGAAAAAATTGATTAGACAAGGAACCAATATTGTGGAGTAAGAAAATAATATAGAGTGAAACAACAAAAATCCCAAGGCTAGAAAAGGAAGGGTCATAGAGGAAGGACTGGGGCTTGTACATCTGTTCCAAAATGATGTTTGTAATCCCAAGCCAAAAGAGACTCTGAAGGTTATGCTCCCGCATCTATAAATCCAATCCCATAGGTATCATATAAATACATATGCACTAATATGAAAATTTATGGGGATCTAGACAAATGAGAAATAACTATAAACCCGAATTCAATATGTTTGGAAGCCCAAAGGGGAGGTTGAACTTGACTTAGGATTCAAAGACTTCATCACATTTTATTTTCTATATTAGAAGACAAATAAATTATCTTTAAGGGAGTTAAATGTGTTCAGGCTATATATGAGACCCTAGAAGGAGAACTTTACTCCAGAAAATAAGAAACTTTTATATTTATTCTAGTGTGGAATAGGTTATATTATTTTCCTTTAGATTATTGACTCCAAAATACTCTTGAAGCCATATGGAATTTATTGGGGTGCTTTATAAATCTTTCTGAGGCAACCCATTAGGGGATATACACTGCAAATGCTCTTATATGTGTTGAATGGAAATTTCATGTGCTCTCCTAGAGGAAGTCACCATAGTATTCTAGGATGATATTTGGACTTAGAGCATTGACTATGATAAAATTCCTTTCAGATGTTGTCAGGTCCACAAACATCAAAAAATATTCAGATAATTACCTCTCAATTTCAAGCCAGAGCAGACAAGAGCCCACTTAGAATTACCTCTGAATGTGTTTGTGCAATAGTTTAGTTTAAATTTTATGCAAAGTATTTCAATAATTTCCTTTTCTTCATTTGAAAAGGATTGAAAATTAATTTTGTTTTAAATATATTATAAAGTAATTACTATAGAATCAAGAATTAAAATAACAAAAACTATGTTTATAACTATGAAGCCACATTGTGTACATCCGGAGTGACCTAGATAACAAATAATAATTATTGAGTGGAAAGAAATGAATCTGCATGGCAACAATTGGAGGGGGGAGATTTGATCCCTCTAGCACAATTTCCTGATTCACAGAGGCAAAGGAGTCCAAGGGGGGACTGTAAATCCTACTAACATGAAAAAAGTGATTAGACAAGGAACTAATAAGGAGGAGTAAGCAAAGAAGATAGAGTCAAACAACAAAAATCCCAAGGCTAGAAAAGGAAGGGTCATAGAGGAAGGACTGAGGCTTGCACATCTGGTCCAAAATTATGGCTGTAATCTCAAGCCAAAAGAGACTCCAAAGGTATGTATGCACTAATATGAAAATTTATGGGAATCTAGACAAATGAGAAAAACTATGAACCCAAATTCAATATGTTTGGAAGCCCAAAGGGGAGGTTGACCTCCACTTAGGATTCAAAGGCTTCTTCACATTTTATTTTCTAACTTAGAAGACAAATATATGATATTTAAGGGAGTTAAATTTCTTCAGGCTATATATGAGACCCTAGAAGGAGAACTTTACTCTAGAAAATAAGAAAATGTTATATTTATTCTAGTGTGTAACATGTTATATTATTTTCCTTTATATTATTGACTCCAAAATACTCTTGAAGCCATATGGAATTTATTGGGGTTCTTTATAAAAATTTCTGAGGCAGCCCATTAGGGGATATACACTGCATATGCTCTTATATGTGTTGAATGGAAAGTTCATGTGCTCTCCCAAAGGTGGTCACCATAGTATTCCAAGATGAGATTTTAAATTAGAGAATTGACTCTGAGAAAATTACTTTCAGATGTTATCAGGTCCACAAAAATAAAAAACTTTTTAGATAATTACCTCTCAATTTCAAGCCGGAGCAGACAAGGGTCCGCCTAGAATTAGCTCTCAATGTGTTTGTGCAATAGTTTAGTTTAAATTTCATTCAAATTATTCCAATAATTTCATTTTGTTTATTGAAAAAGGATTGAAAATTAATTTTTTTTTAAACGGATTATAAAGTAATTACTATAGAATCCCCGATCGGGGTGCCAAGAAAGGGAGGATGGTAGTAAGAAAATGCCACGTGGTGGGGCTTGTCAGCTGACCATCATGCATTAGAGTAATGGATTGCGATGGTAATCCTTCTCACACGAACCTCACTAAATGATAAGGATGCGAGCCACCCCAATTCATCAATGCATGGTAGAGAATGGAAGGTACACCAACAATGGGGTATGAGAATGAATAAGATAAGTTACCTCTATTGCAAAGCTATATTCCAAACATTGGATGCAATTCAGACAGACGCTGTGACAGAGGATTTGCAGGAAGAAGGATTACATCATCATGGGTGGATGATTACTTGGTATGTAATGGTCTTCGTCACTCTAATTTTACAATACAGTTTTCCTGTTAGCATTCCAACAATGAAAGAAGCAGTTTTTACAGGGGTTACAGAGAATTTTCCATGCACTGTTAGTTTTTATATATTCTCTAGTTTGTATGTAATGTTAGAGGTGGTTGAGTTGGATATAGAACCCCACTTACGTAGTCCTCCCGACCCTCTTTACCAGTACCTCAGTTATGTTAATTTGTGTTCGTTAAGTCTGTGTTTTTCTCATGATTATGAATGTATGTTCTGGAATTCCTTTATTACTGTCTTGAATGGTCTGGTAAAGTTACTTCTTCTTATTCAAAAGTATCCGAAAGAGAAGATTAACGAGTATCATAAGAATAGGGGTAGGGCTTGCTGTCAGCATTTCTGTGTCCCTTTCCATATCAGCCTGTCCATAAATTATCTAAGTGTCTCAGTCTACAATAGGATATCTTGTCATTTCAAAAAATATTCATGCATCTCTGTCTGGAATGGGAGGTCAATTCAAACATGGGTTTACTCTTCTTTATGTATCAATTTCATTGGTTCAGTCCTATTAATCGGGGCACTGAGTATAATTTGGTTTTTCTGGGTAAAACCCATTTCTTGTTAATTCAATGGTGGATGAATGTCGAAAATGGGAGAGAAAATCTTGTTAAATTTCGAAATATTGAACTGGAAAGAAATATTTGAGTGCTCAGATAATGGAGAATCATCCAGAGTTTAATATTGAATCTAAGTTTCATATAGCTGTTCCCTTTAAAAGAGGCAGAAAGAATAACAAAGAGACTCTTGAAAACATAACAAATATTTACGATTCAGGGACTCCAATGCACATTTGTAAAAATCTTCAGGGTTGGGAGAGGCAAAGTGATGATGATGATGATGATATTAAAGAACAAGAGGCTAAAATGGATTTGATTTATAACCAAGGAAATATAAGAGGCAGAGTTTCTCTATTTCAAAAATGAGTTAATACATACTGGAAATTTAAATGTGTATTAGCAAAGGCGATGCTGAGTATGCAAGAAAAGGAAGCCAATTCATCACTGCTCTTTGAACTTCAGCAGATTAAACAGGATATGCATGAAATGGCCAAGGCTCAGATACAAGCAAATGGGCAAATAGGAAGGATTGAACAACAACTCTTGAGCATGCAGCAAGCAAAGATGCCAGGGTCTACCACAAAGGACCCAACACCTGTGGATTCTTCAGATGGCTGACACTTCCTAGATTATAGTTTTGTATGTTTTTGGAGGATCATATGTATAGTTTCTGTTTTATTTGTCATTTTTATGGACATATTAAAGGGATATTAGCTCCGAGTAGAAGGAAAAAACAATACCAATTTTGGTTAGATTATAACTCTTTGAGGTGGCCAACAGACCTAGTTTCCTTCGGGAAAGTTGAAGCTACCAAATACAATAGAATATTTATAGAAACTTGCTCTTTAAAAAATAGAAAATAGAAAGATACTACAAAATTTACAAAAAAAATAAAATAATAATTACTATAGAATCAAGAATTAAAATAACAAATACTATGTTTATAAATATGAAGCCACATTGTGTACATCAGGAGCAACCTAGATAAAAAATATAATTATTGAGTGCAAAGAAATGAATTTGCATGGAAAAAATTGGAGGGGGTAGCTTTGATCCCTCTACCGTAATGTCTTGATTCACAGAGGCAAAGGAGTCCAAGGGGGGGCTGAAAATCTTACTAACATGAAAAAATTGATTATACAAGGAACCAATGAGGAGTAGTAAGCAAATAAGATATGAGTCAAACAACAAAAATCCCAATGCTATAAAAGGAAGGGTCATAGAGGAAGGACTGAGGCTTGTACATCTGGTCGAAAATGATGCTTGTAATACCAAGAAAAATAGACTCCTGTTAGACTCTTGTATTTCATAGTATCACAAGTGATTGATTATTACTTAGATTTGTAATTACTAAAAATAATATTCCATGGCTATCATTTATTTTCAGAAAATGAAAGAAAGATCATGGCTATCCAGAGCATCAAATCAATATATCTGCCTTTCAGCTCAGTTCTAAGAGGAAAGTATTGTTGATTAAGTGTGATGGTGATAAAAATGCATATCTCCCCCATTCATTCCATCTACCCTCTCCCTACCCTTCATTTTTCCTAATTCTGGACAAAAACGCCATAAATCTCATTTAAACCCTAAAACCCACATACATAACATTGGGACTGATTACTTTATAAAACCAGGTATATTAAAGCCCAAAATTATATTGATCATAGCTCCACCCACCCACTAGAAGTTGTATCTTATAATACTTTCCACTTACTGCAGCTCCGCCTGCCCATCGAACAGCCATATACCATAAACCTTACCACTTGCCTGTACTTTGCACCCCACAAGTTTTAACCGTTTCTTCTTCACTCATCACCAAAACATAAATTTCTACTGATATGATTTACTGGGACCCATCCAGCCTTTATACATTACCTGAATCTACATGCAAACCTTTGTATTCCGCATTTTCCTTACCTTTCGCCTTTTCGCATTTTTGAGCATCTAGCATGTCGCATTTCGCACTCCGCACATTTTATAACTTACCTGTTAAGGCTCCCACAAGATAAATGTTTTAACTTGTGATATGAAATAATCACAATCGAACATCTCAAGTTTCAAAGGATAAGTGTGGAGGTAAATGTTAAATTCCTCGAAGTGCGATATGAGATGCGGTGGGACCCAATCGCAAAATCGAAAATTGCAATGTTTAAAGAATAAGTGTGGAGATAAGAATTATAATTGTCGAAGTGTGATATGAGCTAACATGGCAGTGACATGGCAGGGTGATGTGGTATATGACAGGGAAATTATGTGGCAAGGTGGCATGGCAAGCTGCCGTGGCAGATGACACAGCCCCAACCCCATAGATCGCAATTCATTTATGATGATGTGGCAAAGTGACATGGCAAGATGATGTGGTAGATGACGTGGTAGTGACATGGCAAGGTGATGTGGCAAGGTGACGTGGTAGGTGACATGGTAGATGGCATGGCATTGGCCCGCATACCATACATCACAAGTTTTAAAAGTTAGTTGCAAAGGTAAAATTTAAAGTCACCGAAGTGAAATGTGCGATACCAAGTGGGACCCAATCAAATAGTGCACATCACAAGTTTTAAAGGATATCGTAGAGGTAAATGTTGAATTCGATGAAGTGTGATGTGCAATATGGTGGGGCTCAATCGCATAGTGATCGCAAGTTTCAAAAGATAAGTGTAAAATAAATGTTTAAAAGCAGCGAAATGCAAAGTGCGATGTTGGCACGGATGCGATGTATTTCAAATAAAATGCCTAAGTATTTTCAAGTCTGAGTGGATGCATTTTGTACGTTGTTTTATGAAGAAATAGGAAAAAACACAACATGAAGGACTTAGGGTAGAATAAGCCCCAAAAAGGAGTGAAAAAAAAGGAGGTCGAGTCAGGAGAAGGGATTTCATGTAGAATTACTATGGTATACCAACAGAAGTGGTAAAGGCAGTAGAACACATCAACTTCGTCACCAATCAATGAAAAGTGGCCAGCATTGCACTAGATTTGATTACCCAACGTCGATTTTTTGAAAAGCAGAGCCAGATTTCAAAGCCACCATTGGTTGCCTCTTTGTGACCATCATAGCCACCTTCAAGCCTACTTTTTTATCTTACGAAGAGCCATCAAATTTTTAAGATCCATGAAGAGCTACCCAAAATTAATTCTGTAGGAAATGTTTGTCAAAGATTTTTTTCTTAGGCCTTGCATGGCCACAATTGTCTAATTTTAGTTTGTTTGTAATTAATGAAGTTTTCCAAAGTATACTAGGGAAAACAACTCAAGTTTTAGTTGAATACTACTTGGATTTCCATTATTAAGGATTGGACATTGTTAGACTCTACGTTGCAAAGATCATTGTATTGGAGCACTCTAACTGTTTGAGTTGGGCATAAATAATAAGAGACCATTCACAAGATTCTTAATCTATGTTAATGGTGATTTTTTTTCCTCTGTGTTAATGTTTCTCCTCTGTATTTTCATTAAGTGCATCAATTTATCTGATTTCGAAATAGAAAATTTAGATTAAGATTTGCTGAGAGAGCACCTCAATTCTGTATGTGTTTGTTATCTTAATGTTTTTCTTCTAAATTATAGTTAAAGAATTCTTAACTTCTCTTTAGCTATTACTGAACTCACTGCCTTCTATAATCTCATATTCAAAATGCTAGTAAGATCCAGTCTGTATAGTTAGCTTTCCCACTGAATTCCCTTGCAAAGTTGATGCACAATTCAGCCCTTTATGACTCCATAGCCCAATGGATTAGTCTCACCAGTTCTACCTTTCTAGACACCCAATAAATCAAAACAAACAACCCTCATAATTTCTATAATTGACCTAATATCATCATTCATAATTATCAAGCTAAATCATAAAAACAAAGAGATCCCTCTCTGAGTCTAGGAAGGCTAGATCCTGGACTCCAAAGTGGTTTTATGCTATCCTCTATCATTTTTTCTTTCAAATATTACAAATTACAGGGCGCTAACATAATTTCAGCCATACCAGGGAATTATTTAAAATATCATCATTCATTAGAACTCAGAAACCCTAGTCGAATCATTGTGTGATTTAAGTATTTTCTACATATTTATTTTTTGAGATTTTTGTAAAATATTCATCCTCTTTGTGTCTTGGGTCTAAATTCTGGCTTCCAGAAGAATCTTTACCAGATCCTATCCTGACCCAAATCCCCCTGAAATAGTTGACAATCTAGAGAAAATCCTAAGAAAAAATCCAAGATCTGAGAATCCAATTATTAGCAAGCCTCTTCACAAAGAAATTTCCATCCCTGAAAACCTTGCAACCTTACAGGATATCTAGTTTGACTTACACTTTGAGAAAATCTTGTTCAGAACCAAATCTCAGAAATGGATAGCCCAGATAGTTTTTGACCCATCGATCTTACAGAAGAGTCATATTGAGGAAGCCTCTACCACCACTCAAACTGACTTTCACCTTCTCCAACACTTTGAATCCCTTCAAGGTCTAGTAGCAGAGATCACCTCAGCTATTGATGATGCTTATCTTCAGTAGTCTGTAGAATTATCTTCTCTAACTACAACAACTCCTTCTATTATTTCCAAGTCTTCTCATCCTTAGTCAAATTACTTAAGTGTATATGTATCTCCTACCATTTCATTGAGCCTTTCCTACCAGAGTGCGCAAACCTCCACTCATACACCCACTTCCCACCCTCCTCCATTCAACCCTCCACCTCCTTTGGTCAACCGTCCTCTTATCAACCCCCCCCCCCCCCCCCCTTTTTCCCCCACCACCAGGCATGGCAGCCTAGTATGCTCCATTAGTCATACCAAAACCTTTGGCACCTTTGCCACAAGATTATCAGTCCAAAATTCCCCTATTTGATGAAAATGGTCCTACAATTGCTCGACAACATGTGGATAAAATGAATGACTATTTTGACCTTCAAGATGTAGACGATGAAACTATTAAGTTGAGGATGTTTTCCCAAAGCTTGGAGGAGAAGTAAGAAACTGGTTTAAAGGCTTGACCCCCAATAATATATATGACCTCCCTACCCTTCACCTATTGTTCATAAATAAATGGGAAGTTAAGAAAAATCCTCTCCAAATATTTTCATAATATGAAAAAATCAAGAAAAATGTTGGAGAGAGTGTCCAAGATTACTCTACTAGGTTTAGTAATGTATACAACGCCCTCCCCCCTCACATGAAACCCCCACAAGGTTTATCCCTAATGAAATTTCCAGGTGGTTTCAACCTAGAGATGGCTTAGCAACTAAGAGAAAGAGATCCTCCTACATTAGAAGACATGTAGAGGGGTTAAGTAAGTGTGGAAGCAAATATGTTTACAAAGAGGGATAGAATGGGAAATGAGAAGAGAGTCACTATTAGGGAAGAGCCTACATCTGCCGCTTATGATGCTAATATTGATAGCCTGGTGAGAACCATGGAAATAATGATGGAGAGGATCAACTTGAATGAGAGAGTTGTCCCTAGGCAAAATCAACCAGCTCGCCAAAATAGAAACCAAAAATTTAAAAGAAACCCCCCTCAAATAATATAGAGAGAATAGAGAAGACCTAACCATCAAATTAGGCCTCCATTCCAAGAAAATTATACTGATGAAGATGAGAGGATGGTTGAAGAACTAGAAGAAAGTCAAATTAATATGATGGGAATTAATAATGAAGATATTGTTTTCCTCACTGAAGAAGAGCAAGATTTATTCTCTTTGAATCAAACTGGAGTAGAATTTGAAGAGTCTAAAGATTATAAACAAGGGTTTGAGAATGCCATCATGGAGGTGCATAGAAAATATAATCTCTGGAGAAAGAAAAATTTGGATATTCCCAAGAGAAAGAATTATGAAAACTCTGCTAAAAATGCCCTAAATATGACCCCAAGAAAATAGCAGAGAGTTCAAAGAAAAGTACTAAAATCCCTGGAAAGAATGACCTAGAAAGCAACACTAGTAGACCAGTAATCAATCGTAGCAAAAAAATTTCAGCTAATATCCCTAATACAAGTCAACAACCTGAAGTTGCTGAAAAAATGGTGCTTGAAAAGAATGATTCAAATATGCCAAAAAGAAAAATGCCATTCAACATTGAGAATGAAAATACCAAAATAAAAATCCCTGTCCCCCTCACTCAATTGGTGAACCAGGATGTATATAGGTCCCAAGTCCTAAAAGTGCTAAACATAGGAGAAATTATAGACACTGTCAATCTAAATGATGACAAAACTAAATTTTTTTTGGGCCAAAAGTAGAGGGTAAATTCTAGGAGGGAGGTGTTCTCCCATCTTATCTCGGTTTGAATTTTCATGATAAAATTATCCATAATGCCATGATAGACTCAGGTGCATCTCATAATCTCATGCCAAAAGAAGTTATGAAGAGATTGGGCCTGGAGATAACTAGACCCTACAAAGACCTTTACTCATTTAACTCCAACAAAGTTAAATTTCTAGGCCTCATAAAAGATCTTTGTATTACGTTAGCCCAAATACCAGCCAAGAGTCTAGCGATAGACATAGTGGTGGCTGAAATCCCTCTGAAATATGGTATGCTTTTATCACGTACATGGAGAACCAAGCTTTCATTCACCCTCCAAATGGACATGATTTATATTACCATACCATTTTTTGGCCAACAAAGGATATTGTATAGGGAGACTCTAATGAAATACATGTTGAGTAGTCAAGAAAAGCCTCATAGCTTACCCCTGTACTCTGTCTATTCTAACCTTGATTCATTTATTCCTTACAATGACAAAAATATTAATGAACAAGTAGCTAGAGAAGAAAAATACCTGAAGATAGAGTAATCAGACCAAATGGAAATGGTGCAACACAAGTCTGAACCTGAACCTTTTTGGAACATGAGTTTTGATGGTTCTTGTGGCAAAGTTGCCTCATAAACAAGGGTGTGGGTATGCAATACCAAAAATGACCACGCAGAAGGGCATTCTTACAAGCTATAGTTTCAGTGTACCAACAATATAGTAGAATATGAGGCACTCCTTTTGGCTTTGCAACTACTCAAGAAATTAGGAGCCAAAAGAATATCTGTTCATGGGGATTCTAAGCTCGTCATTAAACAAATCAAGGGAGAATATTCAGCCAAGAATCCCAGATTGAGATCATACATAAATGCTTCCCTTGACCTCCTAAAAACATTTGAAGATTATTTCCTTTCCTTATTTCCAAGAAATCAAAATATCCTTGCCAATGGGTTAGCATTTTCAACCAGCCCTTGTCAATTACCTCATCCCAACAAACAATATACAGTGCAGGTTAAACACTGGCCAGCAGTTCCTGAAAATATGAAGTATTGGCAAGTCTTTGGAGATGACAAATAGATTGAGAATTTCCTGCAGTTCAAAGGCGAGTTTGAAGATTCCAATTTGGACCTAGACTATGAAGAAGACTGCTCCATTAAAGAACAAATGTGCAGGGAGGAACCTTCTCATAATTCTAATATTAATTTTTTAGCAAATAAAGATCTACATAGGACAGAGATGCATGAAGATCCAGAAAAGGAGGAATTTTAAGTATTACAATTTAGATAGAACACCTTGCTTAGAGGACTTGTCCCCTTGGAGGAACTATTAGATTTCAACAATGTGGCTAGGAAACCAAAAATGGAATCTACAGAAGAAAATATCGAGGAACGAAATTTGGCCAGTGAGAAGGACCCCAATATGATAAAATTATCAAATATGATGCCAACATCCATAAATAATAAATGCATTTCTTTGTTCAAATATTTTTTTGATGTGTTTGCTTGGAGTTATGAAGACATAAAATCTTATGATACTGATATTATCCAGCACAAAATTCTATTCAAGGAAAACCAAAATCCTTTCAAACAGAAACTGCACAGGATAAATCCTGTCCAAATGCCTCTGGTTGAGAAGGAGATCAAAAAAATGTATGATGCTAAGATAATAGTCCCAATCAGGTACTCCGAATGTGTTTCCAATAATGTACCTGTGAGAAAGAAGATAGGAGAGATCATGCTACATTGACTTCAAAAATATGAACAATGCATCAGTTAAGAACAACTACCCCTTACCAAAAATGGACCACATATTGCAAAAGGTAGTGGGTTCCAAAAGAATAGCTTTGCTAAATGGATTTTCAGGGTACAATCAAGTGCTGGTGCATCCATATGTTGATCCATATGATCAACAAAAAACAAATTTTACTACTCCTTGGGGAACCTTCATGTATGTAAAAACTCCCTTTGGATTAACAAATTCTGGTGCCACTTTTCAAAGAGCAATAGATATTGCTTTTTCAGAAGAAATCAGTCTTTTAATTGTGATATACCTTGATGATATTACAGTATATTCAAAATCTGATGAAAAAAATTTGGCTCATTTGAGAAGATTTTTTAAAAAATGTAGATGTCTCGGTCTATCTCTGAATCCTAAGAACTCATTATTTGGTCTTGAAGAAAGAAAGCTTCTAGGCCACATCATATCTGAAGAAGGGATCAAGATTGACCCCAGTAAGATTGAGGGCATACTACAAATCAATCATCCCAGAAACATCAAGGAGCTGCAATCTTTCATTGGAAAGATAAAATTTTAAGAAGGTTTATACCAAACCTTGCAGAACTCCTAAGGAATATCACTAACATGCTCAAGAGATATTTAGGAGTCAAGTGGACCAAGGAGGTTAAACAGTCCTTTAACCTAGTAAAGCAGGCCCTCACAAAGGCGTTAGTTCTGATCAACACTGATTTCACTAAGGATTTCACCATTTTCTCCTTTGCATCAGTGCACACAATTGTTGTTGTATTGCTGTAGAAAAATAAGGATGGGCAAGAGAAACCCATAGTATTTTTCAGCTAATATTTAAGAGATGCACCTTTGAAGTACAATATCATGGAAAATCTGACTTTTTCATTGATCAAATCACTGGAGGATTTCCAAGTTTACATTCGGCATTCACAAATCATTTCATTTGTGCCCAATATAGTTGCCAAAGGCATCCTAACATAGGATCCTGAAGGAAAAAGAGGCAAGTGGATTGTTTTCATCTTGGAGTATGATTTAGAGATCAGACCCACCAGACTAATCAAGGGACAAGGATTAGCCAAATTGATGGCTCAAACAAATTTTCAAGCACTATATATTAACATGATTCATTCATTAGATGAACAAGATGAGCCGGTGACTTCACCTATTGAGGAAGCATTCTTAAATTCTCCCTGGTATGCACAATTATTATATTTTATATTTAATTTAAATGATCCTCCCGGTTTTTCCAAAACAAAAGTTCTTGAAATTGAAAGCTATAAAATTCATCATCCTAGAAAATTCTTTGTACTGGAAAGATTATGGGGCATATTGCTTAAATGTTTTCTTCAAGAAGATGCAGATAGGAGTATGAAAGAATTCCATGAAGGGGTTGTGGAGGCCATCTCTACTGGAAAACCACTGCTAACAATATTCTTAGGGCTGGCTTCTATTGGCCTACTCTCTTCGCAAATGTCCACGAAATAGTGGCTACCTATCATAAATGCCAAATTTTCGAGGGAAAAAGAAATTTTTAGCCTCTGCCTTTACAACCAATATCTGTTGAAGATCATTTCCAACAATGCGGTTTAGGCTTCATTGGAGAAATATACCCTTCCTCATCCACCCAACATAAATGGATCCTTACTACTATAGACTATTTTAGCAAATGGATAGAGGCCATCCTTCCAGAAATGCTACTGACATAATGATTATCAAATTCCTTGAATCCAACATCCTGCCCAGATTTGGTTGTCCTAGGAAAATCATTACAGATAATTTTGTTGCTTTTAAGTCCAAGAAGATGGTGGATATTTTCTACAGATATCACATTTCATTGGGGCATTCAGCAACTTATTACCCTGAAGGAAATGGACTAATTATATCCTCCAACAAGAGCCTGGTCAACATCATCAAAAATTTGCTAGAAGACAATAAGAAATCATGGCATAACAAACTGGTGCATTCATTGTGGGCTGACAGATTGACAGCTAAGAAATCAATTAGCATGTCACCATACCAATTAGTCTATGGAATCCATGTAGTTTACGAAAAATCCTTAGGAGTGCCAGCCATGAAGCTCGTTTAAGAGGTGTAGGTTGAAGAAAATGATGTACAAAGAAGAATAAGCCAGAACGTTTAGTTGCAGCAGTTTAGAGAAGAGGTGTACAACAGAACTTAGGTGGTGCAAGAAAATATGAAGAAGATTTTTGACAAAAGAAAAAAAGAAAAAAATTTCAATATTGGAGATGAAGTGCTGAAATGGGATTCCAGAAGAGAAGATAAAGGTAAGCATGACAAGTTTGAAAACCTATGGAAAATATCATACATTATTCATTCTTTCAGAGGAGATAATGCATTTTTCTTGCAAGAGATGGATGGAATATAGTTGTTCGGATGTCCTGTCAATGGCAGGATGCTGAAACATTTTTCTGTTAAAAACTCAGATTAAACTTTGATTATTGTAAATACCATAGCCTTACAATTTTCAATAATCATTTGGACAAGGTTGAAGCTCGAAGTGAATGCCATAAGCCTAGTTTCATAAGAAAATATGCTTTAAAAAAAAGGAAAAAAAAATCCCCACACAAAAAATAAATATTACTGAAAGTGTTGCAAATCAAAATGCCAGTACTAGTGAAAAGGGTTTTGTGCAATCATATAGTTTAAGCATGATTGTACAATTTTGAGTTTTCTATTGATAGGTTATAAAATGAAGATTTTCCAAACCATTTAACCTTAGCTTATCAGTATATAGGTAGAAAATGGCATTGGTTCAACAGCCTAATCTTAACCAATAAGAGAAATAAGGGATAGGTGATAGGTTAGAAATTCAAAATAAAAAATGATGTCAGGGTCTGCAAGTCTAAATGCACCCCAAAAGGAAGAAAATTTATTATAATTGTAGATTTGGTAGGTAGGTGTGAAAATGAGCTCAGTACTTTGAGCATTTTTCCAGTGTTCAGTTCAGGTTACTTTTCAGTTTTTAGATCAAGTGTGTTCCAGACTTCAGTTGGTAGAGAGTGTTGACATCAGCTTGAAGGTTTCAACCACAGAAGTTGTAGTAGATGAGGTTGTAGGGGTGGGATCAGCCCAATGGATCCATTTTGCAAATATTGTTGACTTCAAATTAAAGGTTTTCAGCCACAGAGATTGTAGTAGATCATGTTGCAGGGTAGGGATCAAGGCACTAGTCTACGATGTTCTTGACACCTCCTGAAGGAGCTACCATTCCCATCTAGAGCCACTGTTAGACTCATGTATTTCACAGTATCACTAGGTGACTGATTATTACTTATATTTTTCATTACTGAAAATAATATTCCATGGCTATCATCTATTTTCAGAAAAATATCTTGGCTGTCCAAAGCATCAAATGAATATATCTTCCTTTCAGGTCAGTTTCAAGAGGAAAGTGTTGTTGATTAAGTGTGATGGTGATAAAACTCCATACTTCCCCCATTCATTCCATCTACCCTCTTCCTACCCTTCATTTTCCCTAATTCTGGACTCAAACATCCTAAATATCATTTAAACCCAATAACCCACATACATAACTGTGGAACTGATTACTTTATAAACCCACTTATATTAAAGTTTGAAATTATATTGATCATAGCTCTTGCCACCCACTAGAAGTTGTATCTTATAATAATTACCACTTACTATAGCTCCACCTACCCATCGAACAGTCGTATACCATAAACCTTACCTCTTGCCTACACTTTGCACCCCACAGGTTTTAACCATTTCTTCTTAACTCATCACCAAAACATAAAATTCCACCGATGCGATTTGGTGGGACATATCTAGCCTTTATACATTAACCAAATCCACATGCAAACCTTCGTATTCCACATTTTCCTTACCTTTTTCCTTTTCTCACTTTCCAGTTTCTAGCGCGTCGCATTTCGCACTTCGCCCATTTTATAACTTACCTATTAAGGTGCCCACAAGATAAATGTTTTAACTTGTAATATGACCCGATCGCACATCACAAATTTCAAAGGATAAGCGCAGAGGTAGATGTTAAATTCGCCGAAGTGCAAGAGGCAATGCGGTGGGACCCAATTGCAAAATCACAAATCACAATGTTTAAAGAATAAGTGTGGAGATAAGAGTTATAATCACCTAAGTGTGATACGAGATGACGTGGCAGGGTGAAGTGGCAGATGATGTGGCAAGGTGACATGGTAGATGATGTGGTAGTGATGTGGCAGTGACATGGCAAGCTGACATGGCAGATGAAGTGGCCCCGACCCCACAGATCGCAACTGATTTATGATGACATGGCAAGGTGACATGGCAAGATGACATGGTAGATGATGTGGCAAGGTGAAGTTCCAAGGAGATGTGGTAGGTGACATGGAATATGACATGGTAGATGATGTGGCCCTAGCCTACATACTCCACGTCGCAAGTTTTAAAATCTAGTTGCAAAGGTAAAATTTAAAGCCTTCAAAGTGTGATGTACGATGTTAGGTGGGACCCAATTGTATAGCGCACATCGCAAGTTTTAAAGGATAACCACAGAGGTAAATGCTAAATTCAACAAAGTGCGACATGTGATGCAGTGGGGCTCAGTCGCATAGCGCACATTGCAAGTTTCAAAAGGTAAATTTAAAAGAAAAGTTGAAATGCAGCGAAATGCAAAGTGCGATGTTGGTGTGGATGCGATGTATTTCAGAGCAAAGGACCAAATATTTTCAAGTTTGAGCGGATGAAGTTTGTACATTTTTTAATGAATAAATAGGCCAAAACACAACATGAAGGACTTATAGTAGAATAAACCCCGACAAGGAGTGAAAAAAAAGGAGGTAGAGCCGGGCATAGAGCTTTCATGCAGAAATTTTATGGTATACCAGTAGAAGCGGAAAAGCTAGTAGAACACATCAACACCATCACCAATCAATGAAAAGTGTCCAGCACTACACCAAATTTGATTACCCAACACCAATTTGCTGAAAAATAGAGCGAGATGTCAGAGCCACAATTGGTTGCCTCTTCGTGACCATCACAGCCACCTTCAAGCCTACTTTTTGATCTTACGAAGAGCCATCTAAGTTCTTAGATCCATGAAGAGCTACCCAAAATTAACTTTGCAACACTACAAGAAAAA
The DNA here is from genome assembly GCA_034641835.2 of Pinus albicaulis. NCBI lineage: Eukaryota > Viridiplantae > Streptophyta > Pinopsida > Pinales > Pinaceae > Pinus > Pinus albicaulis. The sequence continues at coordinate 460,333,084 of CM076570.1, read as the reverse complement.
ATAACATTGGTGAGGAGCAAAAATTATCAGCATAAGCTCATTGGTGAGGGTCAAAAGAGTCGTCATCACCAAAAATTGAACGTCACTAAAGGTGGTGTCGCCAAAAGTATAGGTGTTGTGGTGACATTCAAGGGCTGTCACTAATAATTATTTCTAGTGATGGATAGTGACCATCACCATTTCATATGAGAAATGGTGATGGACAATAGCCTCCGTCACCAAAAAACTAAATGTCACCAAAGTTCGTGTTGCCGAAAGTATGTGTTGTGGTGACATTCAAGGTCCGTCATGAATATTGATTATAATGACAGATAGTGACTATCACCATTTCATATGAACAACAATGATTTTTTGTGATGGACCTTTCATGGCCGTCACTATTGGTGCATATATATGGTGACGTTCATTGACTGACACCATAAAATCATTGGTGACATCAAGGTCCATCACGAATAGTGACTATAATGACAAACAGTGACCCTCACCATTTCATATCAGCAACAAAGATTTATGGTGACATACCTTTAATGGTCATCACTATTGATGCATATATATGGTGGCATTCATTGACCATCACCATTTCATATTTTGGTGAGGGTCGAAAAATGTCACCATAAGCTCATTGGTGATGATCAAAAGAGCATTTGTCACCAAAAATTGATCATCGCCATTCCCTATGAATATGAGGGCACGATGGAATCGAACCACCAACCTCCTGCTTGTAAAGAAGGTGCTCTTCCATTGAGCTAGCACTCTTTAAATAATTAGACTATAAACTAGCAATTGCCCCTAAAGGTGAAAATATACACCAAAGGAATAGAAAATATAGGAAGATAAAAATTTGCTAGAAATAATATGTTCAATATACATAATAAACAGACAATAAGAATAACTTATATTATAATCTAACAAAGCATCTACTACGTAGGAGATTATCTGGAAATCACAACTAGAAATTTGAATCACAACATAACAATATAAAATAACATGCAACAGGAAAGGAACAACTCCATAGTTTGAGAAATATGAACAATACATGGACACGTTCTTATATATTGATATAGATAATGAAATAGAAATCTAGATTTATGAAATTCAAGTATCAGACAAGAATGTCTTGAACAAATATCAATATGTAAAATAGTATTTTTTGCATTTGGATTTACCTTGCAGAACCTCAGGAAAAAGTTTCCATAGAAACAGCCAATAAACATAAAAACATGGACCTTAGGAGAAATTGTGCATGGGATAAAATATGAAGGTAAAGCACTAGAGAAGTATTAAAAGAAAATTATGAAAATCGTATCTAGAAAGAACTGAGAACCTTCTGAAGTAAACCACACATTTATCATCGTGACTAGTACACTTGCAAAAAAAATCGGAATAAATTATGAACTATTCCACCAAAAAATAGTGAATTTTTCCATTAAAATATAGTTTCAAATTAATCACTAGCATGACGCTAACTTCTTCACAAAAATATGGAATTTTCATGACAATGTATAATAGTTTGCATGGCAATCATGTTGATAAAGCCTTCCAAGGAATAAGATGACATCAGTCAACAAGAGTGCCATAATACTTAATACTATTAAAGAGTGTTCAATAGCAAAAGTGAATTGACGAACCTTCATAACTTGCATTAGTTCCTTATCCTTCATCCAACCCTAAAATTTTGGACGAAGGTTAACATTTTGAAGGAAAAGTTAAGAAAAGTCACATCACCTTCTGAAATAAGATTTTTATCACTACCTTTAACTATAATGCAACATTGTTGCACAAACAAAGCATCCTTGTCTAAAGTGAAGTAGTCAATGATGATTAAGACTAATTGTGGGCTTAGAATTGTTTTTCCATTTTTTTTTGAATTGTTAGAATTGTTGTACTTAGTAGTAGAGGCATTCCCACCATGGATTGGGAAATCCACAACAACCACTTATGTAACTAGGATTTTTTACTATAATAATTTTAACCTTCTCCTTCCTTTTGTTCAGCCACTAAAATACGTTTTGAGAACTCTTTGCTTAAGACATCCCTCGTGAGCATGGGCAGCCCATTAGTGATAATAAGAATATTCTCATAAAATTTCCATTATCATTACAATTTCTTTTGGGCTAAAATTTAGACTTATGGGCATCTTTGTCATGCCTTGTGAACAAATGAAGATGACAAGGGGAAGGAGCAAAAGAGCATGGATTAGAAAACATCCACTTAGAGGAGCTTGCATTGTTGTCAATGATGCTCCATCTTTTGGGATCGCTTCTGTAACTTACTTTCAATATTCAAGGCAAGCCAAAAAGCCTTGCTCCAATGAACTGAGTGCATGAAAATTCCATCTTGTGTTGAATATGATACAAGAGACACTTGATAAAATTGAAACATTAATCCCTAATGATGAATTTTTCAATATACTAATGAACAATCAATACCAAAAATTGTCAGAGAGTTAGCCACTGCTAAGTAGCTCCTTCCTAAGAGGTTAGAAAAATTGTCTAATAAATAGGTTTTATAAGCCATCAAAATCACCCAATAGGCACCACATTGCACACAACATGTTGAGTTGTGGGAGAAAGAATCTTAAATTAAAATGCACCCTTTTGTGTGTAACATAATTTTGGAGAAAAAAAAATGCCTATGATAAGTGATATACCTGTTGGAGGTATAGAAATGTTGCCAGGAGATCAGGAGGTTGGTCTAGACCCCAAGAGATATCTCGGCAACAAACCCAAACCCGAGTAGCTTTGAGGTTATGGTAGAAACATTGAGAAGGAATGTGAATGAAAAATTCTTGCAATCAGACTAAAATCACAAGATAACTACGAACTAAGAGTGACAAAGTTCTAGACAGTTCCTTATTTTAAAGAGGATAGAAGCTCATGCAACACTAGAAGGTTATATTATTGGGCAAATAAAATTATATGTGCATCTTTCAGATGCAAACTGCTCTTGCACATGATGGGAAAAAGGGCTTGCAAAAATATGCCCTGAGTGCAGCATCAACACACACACAACATTCTCTTTTTCCCAATGCACTAACCTTCTAGTTGTGGAAAATAGCACTTGGGTCACAGTGGAAAGGCTTTCATTAGCAAGCACTTACCAAATCTTCCACAATTTGTGCTATTGTACCAAAACTAGATCTTGGACCTATTCTAAGATGTGAGGTGTTTCCACTGCAAGACATCAAGTTGTGTGTTTAGCATTCAGAACTGAAAAACTTGAGAAACACCTTGACAAAGGAGAAACAGTCAGAAAGAAACGAACCAATAATAAAAATAATAACTCTAGAATATTATAAATAAGAAACCATGCTATCACTACACTAGAGGTGTTGGCGTTCACTTTTTTATTTTTCATTATAATTTGCACAAAATCCCTCCAATCATAGCCTGTCACATTTTTGGATTTAGCAACAGTTAAAGTCTTTTTCATTTGGTCACGTATGAATCCCAATGGGAATATGGTATTATATATGCCATACATAACAATTAGGAAGCCAAAACAAGTAAATGCAATGTTTCAAGTATAAATTCTTATCAGGAAATGTTAGTTACAGTAAGAACAATGGTATGCCAATTACATAAGACATATGTATCTCCCATGGAAAGGCTGGTTGTAATCCCCGTGTAAGCCAAAATCTCAATAAATAGCAACATAAAGAACTAATATGCATCATAATTGTTGTAGAAAGTATTTTATAAATGGGAAAGGTATTGAATTATGGAATATCATATCATGCGTACAACCTATTTAGTTGCTTACCATGCAATATCTACTATAATTTTCAGTTTCTTTATTATTTGGGTACACTGCTCATTTTATCTAGAATTATATTGAGATAGTTGTTCGATAGTTGGTCATATTACAGTAGGAACGTCATCAATATAGGAAATCTAGTTTTTGACTGAAAATGAGAGCAGGGCATAAGGAAAATCATTTCCACAAGGTAAAACTATGATTGACAACTTCTTATTGGAATGTATATTATTTGGAACTAAATACACACTATGATTATTTGTGGTAATGCTATGGACGTTGGAGAATAGACATTCAAGAAAGTATTGTCAGTGTAACACGTCTACAATGTAGTTGTAGATCCTTTTTCACCTTGGTTTCTATTTTCTGCAATGGCTTGTAGTGGTAGCATAATGTGTGCATTATATATTTTCTTCCAGTGTTCTAGTGAACCTGGTATTTTCAAGAGGGTCATAACCTATTATGAAAGAACTTATTTTTTCATAAGAGACATTCCTAGAAAAAATTGGTTAAGAGGCCAATCTGCAAGAAAAAATTATAATATATATTGTGATTTCTCCAAAGCTTGAAACTTATTCAGTGGTTGATACTTCACTTGTTAGTCAATAATGCAGCAACCTTCAGAAACCAAAACATAGTGGTGACTTGCAGGTCATGTTTGCATTATGCTAGTACAAGCTTAGTCTATTTAGAGGCCTACCATATGCAACAAAAGATATTTGTAGAGAAGCTTTCCAAGTGCACTATTGGAATTGTAGGACAAATGAAATAGTTAGTTTATATCTTTAGCAATTTTGAATTAGGAAAGAAGCCCTTAAAATGTACATCCATCATAAGGCTAGGCCGAGTTCAATCTTGTCAAGTGTGTTGCTTCTTGCACACACTTTTTATTTATTTTTCCCGTCTTAGGCCTTAGAAAATTGACATAGTAAATGTATAACAGTTCCCAAAATAAGTGTCTAAGTGAGATGGAAGACATGTGAGAAAAGTCAAGATGGCCTATCCATGTTCACCCATTATAGGAATTCTTTAGGATTAATAGTTGAGGAAAGTTTTTTAGCATTGTGGGACTAAGAAAGTATGCCAAATTATAAGATTGAATAGCATTGCAACACCATGAGAGTCATCTATAATTTTTGAACAGATGCTGACTAGTTTAGCATATTATTAGGAGACAACTTAGCAACTTCTTAGTATCATGTTGCATGAAGAATTGACTAGAACCTAAGTTTTTGAGGAAACTGATATACTGCCCAAATCATGTCCTTTAGGAAACAATTTATGCACATTAAGTGTATGAGAGAGTGAATGGGTATCATGTTCACATGGATTGATACATTAGTCCAATTTACATTTTCTTATCTTTTCCTAAAGGCTAATATCAATAAATGTGAACTTGAGAGTGGGTTCCCTCACATCTTAAGAGACAAATCTAGAGGGATTGTGTTAAAGACCATTTAAGTTAATTATTATACCCTCATGCTTAATGGAAATAAATATTTCATATGATTCATGTCATATGTTCCCAAGGTTTGAAAACACTAAATTTTAAACTCCCAACATATCCTTTATGAGAGTGGGTACCCTCACATTTGAAGATACAAATCTAGAGGGATTGTGTTAAATACCATTTAAGTTAATCATTATACCCTCATGCTTAATGGAAATAAAAATTTCATATGAATTATGTCATATGTTCCCAAGGTTTGAAAACACTAGAGTTTAAACTCTTAGGATCTCATCATTCAATCTAATTGAAGGAAGAAGAAATTTGAAAAGAAACATTGATCTCCTATAGTGACTCGTACCTTTCTTATTTCACCTTTGCACTTGAGAATTTAATGGCTTAGGATTTTAACCTAAAATTAAGTGGTAGGTTCAACATATAACTGAGGTTGTTTGACCTTTTGGGAAACTATGCAATGATGAGTTCTTTCTATGTCCAAGATTATAACGATCCATTTTAGATGAATCTCTTAGCTTTCACTGTCTTAAGATTTTTGAATATTGACCTTATTGGAAATTGTAAGTTAAAGGTAATTGTTATTGAAAAATATAGCACCCCTATGGCATCATAGGTATGGGCACCTAAACTTGAACTATCTCTCTCATTTGGAACGAGAGAAACTAGTAGATGGACTTCCAAACATTCTGTAGAAGATCCATAGAGTTTGCAGAGCTTTTCAGGTAGGGAAGCTACATTGAATACCATTTTATGAAAGACAATATTGGAGAGCGTATAGGGTCCTTCAGTTGGTGCTTTCAGACATATGTGGACCAATGAACATGACATTAACCACTGGTGCTAGGTACTTGCTTCCGTTTGTTGATTATTTCAGTAGAAAATTGTGGGTATATTTTCTATAATTAAAATATGATGTGTTTAATGAATTTCAAAATTTCAAAGCATTAATAGAGAAACAGTTAGGTTGTCATATTTCCTCTCTTAGATACGATACTGGTGGGGAATTATAATTAAAATATTTCAATAAATTTTGTGCTAAACATGGGATCCAAAGATAATATACTACACCTTACACTCCACAACAAAATTGGTTGAGAGGCAAAACTATACTATCACAAATATGGCTAGGTGTAAGTTGTAGAGGAAGTCAATTCCAAATAGGTTTTGAGCTAATTCAATGCTCACAATAGTATACCTATTGAATATATCTCCCAAAATGACGATGAAGTGGAAGGTCACAAATAACCATGGTTTGGAAGAAATTCCAAGTAAGTCATCTTAAAGTTTTTGGTTGTATTGCCTACACTTGGATTCTAGCTAAGAATATAACCAAATTAGATCCAAAGAGTAAAGCTAATGATTATAGGGTACAAAAACACTATAAGATTTATAGGTTGATTTATATTAACACTAATAGGGTAAGCTTCAACAATGATTTTTTTATTTATGAGGAGGTTGGACCTTTCCAAACTAATTACTTAGAAGCTGGAAGGAGTTGAGGATTTAGGTGTCAACATTCAGGTAGCTGCACTTGAAGGGGGGTGGAATATTTTTAGCATGATGAGTCTCATAGACTAGTAATTTATGATCTAGATATAGGTGGTCTAGGTCATGGTGACAATACTGACTTGGATGAGGAAGATCACAAGAAGAGACCCAAGTAATGGCACAACAACATTAGATATGTGTGAGTAATCAAAATGATAAAGGGATGATTATTGAATGGAAAGAGAAAACATAGAACATAGTCAAATTTTCTCTCATGGTCAATATTAAGTAAGTCTATGAGTCAATATGTTTGAGGAAGCACAAGGGAGACCAAATTGGGAAAGATCCATGGTAGTAAAATATGGGGGTTTGATGAAAAATCAAACTTGTGGTCTCACATCAATTCCATTAGGGAAGAAACCCATTGGCTACAAAGGGATGTACAATATCAAGTACAAGGAAAATGATACATTTGAAAAGTACAAAGTATGGTTGGTTGCATAAGGGTTTTCTTAGCAATATGGCATTCAGTATGAGGATACATTTGCTCCTACAACAAATATGAGCACCATCCAACTAGCTCTAGCCACGCTAGCACAATTTGTCTAGAAGGCCCATTGTATGGATGTGAAAAGTGCCTTTCTTAATGGAAATTTGTGGGAAGAAGTCTGCATGTATCAACCATATTGTTTTCAGGTTTCTGGGAAGGAGAATCTGGTTTGCAGACTGAAGAAGGATCTATATGGTTTGAAATAGGCACCTAGGGCATGGTATATCAAGATTGATAGGTATTTGGATGAACAGGGGTTCTAGTGGAGTGCTTCATATTCCAACATGTATGAGTTGGTAATGATATCATCTTTTTGTTCATACATGTATATGATATAATTATCATACATAGTGAAGCAATTTCAATAACACATCAAATCCAATATGAGAATTTTTTTGACTTAATAGATCTAGGTCTCCCACACTACTGTTTGGTTGTAGAAGTTTGGAAAATATGTAACAACATTTTTGTCTCACAAAAAATATGCCAAGAGTTTTTTGGACAAGTTTACAATGATAGATTGCAAAGTCTTGTCTACACCTATGGAGAAAGAGTTTGGAACTTTCAACCAAAATTGACTCTAAGGCATTCAATGAGTTAATGTACATGAAACTAGTTGGTAGTTTGATATATCTTAGAGTCCCTAGACCTAATTTGAGCTTCATTGTGAGTTTCATTTCTAGATTCATGATAATGCAAAAGGTAGAGCACTAGCCAACAAAAAAGTGAGCGTGGAGATATGTGAAAGGGACACTTGAATTTGGCATTTTCTACAATAGAAGCAAAGACCCTAGGTTGTGTGGGTATACAAATTCAGATTGGGAAGGTTATCTTGATAATAGAAAATCAAATTCTAGATATGTTTTTAGCCTTTCAATAGGTGCAGTCACATTGACCAGCAAGAAGCAACATGCACAAGTTGAGAGGCCTTTTTTCAACAGAAGAAAATTATCAAGTAGTGAAAGAAGCATGCTAGGCAGTTTGTCTCAAGAGGATGCATTGAAATGCCTCAAACATAGCCAACACCCCTGTGATGTGAGAACCAAGGCTTAATGAAACTTACCAAGAATCTGGTCTTTCATGAGCATACCAAACACGTTGAGGTATATTACCATGTCATCACATAGCTTGCAGAAAATGGGTCTATTGAATTGTAGTATTGTCCTATAAAGAATCAGACATTCTCACCAAGGGTTTGGGTCTTGAAAAATATGTAAAATTATGGGATAAGCTTGGTGTAGTTAGTAGATTGACCATTAAGGGAGGGTATTAAAGTAAATATTAGTTCACTGTTCAATAATGGTCAATTAGTTACTAGATTTAGGCACTAATAAAGTTAGATGGAATTTAAATTTTTTTATGTGTTTGATGTCTTATTTCACTTTAATGTGTGTTTCGGTCTATCTCACATTCATAAAGTGGATTGACTCAACTTTATTGTAACCTATATAAGAAAGCTTTTGCTTTCTCACTATTAAATTAAAGGCACATGACAACAATGAAAAGAGGGGTTTTTCTAGTTGCGAGACACGATATTGTTTTTGCAAAGTGGAAGGTTCATGAAAAAAGCCCCTTTATCTATCCTTTCCTCAGGTACAAGAAACCCAAAATATTTTCTGATTGTTTTTTTATATTTTTCTCCAACAACCCCAATGACTCACTTGACTTTCCTTATTTTGAAAACAAAGAGAAATAAATAAGAACAAGACACCGCCTTTGGATAACTTTAATTTTCAACCCCTTGAGAGCTTTCTTTTCTCCCCTTATCTTCTCTTTGAGAGAGAGCTTGGTTGTCTTTGCAGTCAATTTTACTACTTCCCCATAAATACTCAAGCACACGAATTCTCTTGTGAAAAAATATTGTAGATAGGTCCATGTCCAACACCAATCCCTTACTTGTGGGCCTCAAACTTTGATAGTATCCCCTTGAAGCCACCACTGCATCGTCAATATCTCCATCTCGTTCAAATTTCTTTAGATAAAGGCTTCTTCCCACTAGAATTTGAGTCTCGTTCAGATGCTCCCTCATGACCAGATCCAAGCACTGCAGAAGCTCTACATTTAATTCTACATGTTTCTTATCATTGGTGTTTAGAAATTGGGCCAAAGACACTCCACTAATCTCATGCCCACTATACTTCAGTGCCACTGGGAAAACTCTTTGGTTGTGGCCTCTTCATCTTTCAGTAATTTAACATTGTATTTTCTTTTAGGCAAATGCTGCTTACTATATTTTTTTTCCCTTCAAAAATTTTTTTAACATTACCAATGGATACGTGTTGGCGAGAAATCGGGTCTCGCGGACAGACCCGAGTTCAAGAGTTGTGGCCAACAAATGGGTCCGGTGTAGTCTAGGAACACGCCGGCATTTTCACCCTGCTCCGGAGAGCAGTGCGTCTCACCCGAGGCGTGCCGCAACCACATGCAGAAGGGGATAAGATCAATGGCAAGGGACAAACCCGCAACTAATGAAGGGCAGTGTATCCATTACATATACCGAGTTATATACGCAAGATCACTTAATAAGCATTCAGACATTCACAAATAAAATTTTAAACCAGCATAAACACATTACAAGCACATGAACATCTTATTGAGACAGCAACCTTCCATTGTATTAATCTCTTGGCCAAACACATGGTTACATGGCATCCTCACTGATAGCTCACAAATCTGATACAGATGAATTTCGGAACAGAAAGGTAGAATAGAGAAGATAAGAAACCATATGAAGAACATGCATGATTCCTCCGCAGACGCCCTGCGCGTCTTTCCCTGTCTCAAACCTCGCAACCTCTTCAGCATCTATTCCACCCTCCCTAATTTTCAGTCGGGTGACTGTTATTTATTCACCCGCTCTCCCGACTATCAGTTCCTCTGTGGCTTTACTTCGGCTTCTCCTGGCTTCTCTCCTGTTATCTGCGTGTTCCACTTCCTGTCTTCTGCTGTGTTTCCTTCATCTGCACTTGTCCCTGTTCTATCTCCAGCTATCATATGCTTTCGCGCCGCCTTGGTAGCTCCGCAACTCCTGGTAGTTGCGGCGCGGTCGCGGTTGCCATGTGTATTCATACCGCAACTCAAAAGGGGTCAAAGTTCAAAATGTCTTAGCCAATATTTCAAAACTAAACAAAAACAAGGGCCCCAATAGGCCCCGACCACAATTCCTTGACTCGTCCACGAGTCAATCACAAATAACAGTTTCTACTTCCATTGCCCCGCTGGCTCCCGTGCTCTGTTCTGCTGTGCCTTCACCCTGCGCCCTTTCCTGCTGTGCTCCGGCACTTGGTTGTTCAAACAAGGGCCCCAACTCCGGGACCCGGCAGAGCGCTGTATAGCCACCGCTTGTTGCCATTCCTGCACAAGAAAGTCGGCTTCTTGAGAGATCCGGGTGGCGGCGGCCTCGTCTATTGTCATCGGGATAGTCCCGAACAGCGTGGCAAGCTGGGCTTCGGCCTTGGCATCCAGCTGTTGGATGGAGTCAGCACGGGCTCGGATGGGCGGGCGAATTTCTCGGATGACGTGTTTGGCCGCTGCCGAGTCGGCCTCAGTCTGTTGCAGTTGAAGTTCGAGCTCGTCCGCCTGGGCGTAGAGTTGATCTAACCTTGCTGGGTCCGCGGTCGCCTGAATGTCACGGGAAATTTGTTGCAGCTGGGCAGCGATAGGCTGCGTCTTGATAGTTAGCGCGAGTGAGCACTCCTGCAGACTTCGCAGAAGGGCAGAAGCCGCGGCTGCAGTGGAATGGAGAGTTGCCTACATACTAACTGCCTGATTCTGCTTGGCAGTCACCTGTTCTGAATGGACACTCGGTGGATCTGGAAGGGTAGGCCGTGCGGCTAACGCCGCTTGGAGTTCCTCGTTCTCTCTGCAAACAACATGGAAAACAGTCCAGAGGTGGTGAGCCTGGAGTGCTATACTGTCCTCCGCTATAGTGGCAGGAAGTGGGGCATAATGAGCCCTTGCAGCGGGCCATAAGTTGGAGAGCGCCTGAGTAGCAATGTTGACTTGCTCCTGTAGGTTGGTCTTCTCCCTAATCAGCTGATTGCGCTGTTCAGTAAGCGCCGTGATCTGATTACGCTGCTCGGTACATCGCTGCTGCAGCTCTGTGTGAATCTGCTCAGCCTTGAGGGCCGCCCGCTGAATGAGTAGGTACAGCTGTGCTGGACTCCATGGTTCTGCGTTGGTTGTGCTGGGTGTGCCCTACTCCGGCACCCGCTCCTGCGAAGGTTGGCTGCTGGCCACTGGTTGGCTTGAAGTCTCTGGAGGAGGGATCGGCGTCTGCTGCTGCACTGAAGTGGCCATCTCGGACTCCGACCGATCTTGCTGCATGGTCTACTCTGGGGGAGGGGCAACCGAATCAGTCCCACCTTCGTTAGCCTGGTAGATATAGTAGAAGGAGGATCCTGGGCCGTGGCCACGGGGTCAACCGGCGGTACCACGGCTACAGTACTGGAGGTGACTTCCACCCCGTGGTCCCCTCCGAAAAGTTCCCGGATGAGAGAATCTGACACAGTGGCTGATGAATTGGATGGATTGGAGGAGGTGGCAGGTGGTCGGCCGGTGGAGGGAGCGGTGGACGGAGTGAAATAAGTGTGAGGGAGGCGAAGGTTGAGGAACTCTGACGGATCGATCAGAGGTTCCTCCGGAATCAAAGTCGTTGTGGGTGGAGTGGCTAGTGGATCATCGTCAGTAAGATCCACCACGGGATCTGTGACCGCAATGCGGGCCCTCTTGGATGGAGGGGGGTCTGATGAATCGGGTTCGGGGCCCGGTTCGCCCATTGGTGTGATGATAGGGGTGGCAGAGGTGAACAGGTTAGTGGGAATGGGAGAACTGAGGGGGGCAGTATTAGAGGGAGCACGAGACCGACCGATATGAAATTCAGTAAAGGAGGGAAATATAGGGGCACCACTTGAAGCAACTTGGGTTGCCACGTTAAGTCGTCGTACCTGGTCATTGAGGTGCTGGACGATGGGGACCAGCGATTCGGGCAGGTCCAGTGCGGTCTCAGCTGCATCTTGTGGAGGTTCCACCGCAACCTGTGAGGACCCCGTTGCGCCGATCGCGGCAGGCCGCTGCGCCGGCAGCATCCGCTCAAAGTTATAGCGGGTGATCCCGTCGCGGACGTGCTTGACGACCCCCGGCCACGCAGAGACCTTCTGGTGAAAGGTGTCGTCATTCAACTGGAATCTGAGGGGCGCCATGTGAAAGGTGGTGTCCGACACGCAAGTTGGCCGGAGGAAGGTGTGCCTGTGGCTGACCCCAAACCACACCTGCTCACTGTACTCATCCAACAGGTTCCTGGGCACCCGTTTCTAGTTGGTCACCACATTTGTCATCATCCCATACCACGCCCGAAACGCCTCCGCGTTCACCTGTTTGGTGCTGGGGTCCGTAGACACCTGCCAGGGGGTGTATTTCATCGCAAGAGGCTGGCTCGCGATCGTCTCCGCCAGCATCCGGACAGGAGGAAGGTGCCATTTCCACATGGCGAAAGCTAAGATCAAGTACCCGTAAATGAAATTGGTGGTACGCTTGTAATTCTCTTCGCAGGTCGTGAAGACTTCTTTTAGCACAAACGAGCACCAATTCAACCTGGCACCCTGGGTGCAGTGCTCGGCAATGGCGATTGTGTCCAGAGTGCACTCTCCCTTCGTGTAGTGCCGCATCGTTTTGCTAGCGATAAGGTAGCAAGCAAACCAAACTTCTGGTTTATTGATCAAATCAATTTTGGCACCTTTGCCCCCTCGGCGAGTGCCATACTTGGTGTACAGGTCTGAGTCACCCGACTTTCGGGCGCGCTTGGAGGATGTCTGGCCGGCAGCGGAGACATCCGCGCCACTCTGAGATAGCCCTGTGAGCCGATGAATGTCTTCGGCATGAATTGGAATTTCTTCATTGAGCCACAGGGACCCGTTCTGTATCCGACTGAGGAGGAACCGGGTGCATTGCAGGGCCGGTCCCGTTGTTCCAAAAACCGGAAGAGACCTCAAACTCATCAAGGACGACTGTTGTAGGCTTCTAAATTCTGGTCGCATCCGGCTATTGGAGCTGCTGCCTGGAGTATAATGATGTTCCATGTAGGTTTGCTAATGGAGGTGTGGTAATTCAGCTGGGTCAGACAGGTTGGCGTCCATACATGCTGCATTGTCATACTTGCCCACTAGCGACTCTATGCGGTGAATTCGGCTGTCCAACACTGGTTCAGGGACGGAGAGGAGAGCTCTCGGCATCTTGGTGCGGCGCTGGTATACTTGGAGGATTCTTCTGGAGTTTCCTTCTGAGTGCGGTGCGCTTGAAGGCTGTAATTGCTCTGGAGTCGCTGCAACTTCCAAATTGAACTGGTCCGTCATTCTCGTGCTGTTGATCTTCATGCAAATTATGGCATCTACTGGCACGAGCGAAGTTTATGAGACTCCATAACGGCAATTAATTCTTGCTATCCTTCGAGGCTGCGATAATCGTGCGATCAATCGCGTGCCTGTATGTAATCTGACAGTTGCTGACGGCGTCATGGGAATATGGGCGGACACGATGGCTGAGGGAACTGCGGGTGATGGCAAATGATTACGGTACAATTACTGTCTTCTTATGGTAATTTATGAAACAAATCTGAGCGATCCTACGGACTGACAAAAGGACTGATGGAAATGACCTGGACTGACACTGGCACAGGGATGGATCCTACGCGAACGACACGCTGGACTCGTCTGCCCGGACCACAGTCGGTTGCGGTGAGGTACCCGCAACTGACCAATTATTTGACAGACTGCCTATGAACGGAAAAAACTCCCTACGCTCATCCCGGTTGCGAGAGAGTTATTCGACTAAGCTACTCTACGGGTTCTCTCGGTTGCGAGAGTTATTGATGAAAAGTGAGAGGTACCTACTCTTGGTAGGGTTTTAGGCGTGCACCATTCACCCACCGAGGAAGAACTGTACCGTCCAGCTGTGCCAACCGAACGGCTCCTGAGTCGCAGATCTCGATGACAAAGTAGGGTCCCAACCAGTGCATCTGGAGCTTGCCTGGAAACTTCTGGAACCGGCTGTCATATAAGAGAACTTTGTCGCCAACTTGGAAGGCTTTGGTTTTGATGTGGCGGTCGTGCCACGCTTTCTGGCTGGCCTTCTGAACCTTCTGGTGGAATTCCGCGAGGAATCGACCCTCATCCAGCTCCTGTAGCTCCTGGAGGCGTTCCCGAAGTGACTCCTCTTCTGAGAATTGAAGGGACGTTGCGATCAAAAGACTGGGTACAGTGAATTCGGCGGGAATCACAGCTTCCCAGCCATACACCAACTGGAATGGTGTCTGGTTGGTCAAACATTTCACTGTGGTCCGGTAGGCCCATAATGCCGCTGGGAGGCGCTCGTCCCAAATGTCGTGCTGAGCATTGCAAATTTTAGTCAAGCCCTTCTCAAGAATCTTGTTGAAAGCTTCCACAGTACCATTGGCCTGTGGGTGGTATGGGCTGCTTTTATGATGCTGAATCATAAATGTGTCCAGTAGTGACTTGACTGTGGCATTAATGAAATGCGTACCCTGATCGCTGGTCAAGCTCCGTGGGCAGCCAAAGCGGCTGATGATGTGTTCAAAAATGAACCGGGCAGCGGTCTCTGCCGAGCAGTCGCGTACCGCTGCTGCCTCAGCCCACCGTGTGAGGTAATCCGTGGCGGTAATGATGTACCGGGCCTTGGAATGTCGAGCGATTGGTGCGATGGGACCTACGAAATCAACAACCCACTTTTCAAACGGCCGCAACACATGCACTGGGTGTAGTGGGAGCTCGTCCCGGTGCGAAGGCCTTCCCGTCCGCTGGCAAACATCGCAACGCTTCACATAGGCCTTACAGTCAGCATGTACCGTCGGCCACCACAGGCCAGCTTGGAGCACCTTCCTTGCGGTGGGTTTCGCACCCACATGCCCTCCCGCAACACCACTGTGACATTCCCACATCACTGCTTCCCGTTCATGGTCGAGAACACACCTGCGCAACACCTCATCAAGCCCCAGTTTGTACAGCTGCCCTGCGATCAATTGGTAGTCGGCCGCCCAGACAACCAGGTGGCGTTTCTGAAGCGGGGTGTAATCCTGAGGGCACTGTCCCGTGGTCAGATAAGTGGCAATGTCAGCCAGGTAATCTGGTACTGCTTCAACTCGGAAGAGGTCAGCATCCGGTAGCTGATCGTCCAACGAGCCTTCATTCTCTCCCGTCTCCAACCTGGATAAATGATCGGGACCAACATTCAACCTGCCAGGCTTGACAATCACCTCAAACGTTAATTCCTGGAAAATTGATAGCCAACGACAGATTCTTCCTTCCAACACAGGCTTATTCACCAGATATTTCAATGCAGAATGGTCCGTGAAGAATGTAAATTTGCCGCCCAGAAGATAGTGGCGGAACTTCTGGAGGGAATACACCATCGCCAACGCCTCCCGCTCGGTCGTGGTATAATTCCTCTCCGCATTCGATAACCGACGGCTGGCGAAGTACACGGGGTGATCAACTGTCGTCTCCCCGGGTTGCGCCAATACAGCGCCAAGTGCAATACCGGACGCATCAATATGCACATGGAACTGCTTATCCCAGTGGGGGTGAACAAGTATGGGTGCCGTCGCCAACTTCCCCTTCAATGTGTCAAGTGCCTTCCTGCACTCTGTCGTCCACTCAAACGCTTATGACTTCCGCAACAGTTTCTCCAGAGGGGCTGTAATCCTTGCGTAGTTGCGAATAAACCGCCTGTAATATCCTGTGTGCCCGAGCAGTGCCCGCAACTGCTTCACGGTCTCGGGGGCCTCCATGTGGACGATGACCGCGACCTTGGCAGGATCAACGCAGACCCCTTGCTTGCACACCACGTGGCCCAAAAGTGTGCCGAATGGAACTGCAAAAATACATTTCTTCAAGTTCAAGGAAAACTGCAGCTGGCGACACCGGTCAAACATAACACGCAACAGAGAGGTGTGTTTCTTCAACAGACTGTAGACAGTCCAGTCATCCATGTAGACCTCCAGGAACTTGTGAATGTACTCCCGGAAAGCAGCAATGACAATCCGGGAAAACACAGCCGGTGCGTTCTTCAGACCAAATGGCATAACGTGGTATGCGAATTATCCCCACTCAGTGGTGAATGTCGTCTTTGCTTTGTCTTCCTCGGCGATGCGCACCTGATGGTAGCCCAAGAACCCATCAGTGAAGGAATAAGCTTCGTTCCCCGCGACATGATCTAGAACTTCATCGCTGAAAGGAGTGGGAAACGGATCGTGGATGCAAGCATTATTCAGGCTCCGGTAGTCGACACAGACCCGGATCTCCGCTTTGTCCTTCTTGTTCTGGATGACAATGGGACTCACCCATTCGGCTTCTTCTACTGGAAAGATGAGACCTGCAGCCAGCATTTTGTCAATCTCCATCTTGACCTTCTCTTTGATACGTGGATTCAACCGGTAGGGTCGGTGCTTCACCGGTCTAGCCCCCGGCTTTAACATGATGCGCATTTCTCCCAGATCCCCCTTGATCCCCTTCAGGTCCGCGACTGAGGACGGAAACAAATCTTCGTATTCCCGGAGGAGGCTGAAAATTTCTTTTGTTGTCTCCTCGTCCCAGTAATCTCCCACCGTTGCGAGCTTAGGTTTCTCGTCCGTCCCAATGTTCAGTTTTTTTGTCTTTAGCGGCTGTAAATGGACTCCTTCAGTCGTCGGCTCTTCACTGATTCTCCGCTCACCTTCCTTTTCGTCAAAATAGAGATGCCTGAGGTCCTCCAAACTATCGTCCTCCGGATCCCCATCAATCCGGTGACAAACCAACTTGCGCCTGACCTCAGGTCGTGACACAGCCGGGCCCTCGTCGGGCTCGGGCTGGCGGAAAAACAAGACCTCCTTGATTGCCTGTAGGGCCTGAGACTCCTGCGCCGTCTCCCCTTCGAACAAGAAGCTCAAAACGAACTTGTCCGCAACTGCCTGCCAAGAGCGGGTTTCCCGTTTCCGCTCTTCCTCCAGGTACCAGGCCTGGGGAATGGTGCCTAGGGAGTGGATAAACCTGTGGACCCACAGCTCCTTAGGGTATCGTGTGCTACGCCACTGTTCCTCACAGGCCCGCAAATGGTGTCGCGGGTCGGAATTTCCGTGATACTTAAGCGTACTGCACGGTCCTTCATCCTCTTTGAAGCGTGCCCGCAGAGCATCCGCCACGCACTCCCATCGCAACAGAGTGTTGCGGTGATTTTTCCACCACCGTGCCGACGTTGACTGCAAGGCCACATCCAAAAGTGGTATCCAGCTTTCAGCTGGGACCCGGTCTTCCACCTTGGCAATAAAAGTATTGACTGCTTGCATGTTTGACAATGTGGGATATCCGCGGATCTCAGTCCCTACCCACCGGACTTGAGCAATGGAGGCACATCTCCGCGTGGTGGTCTCATACCCCCCTTGCTGCCAGTCTTCCCAAGCGAGTTCGGATCCGAGCTCCGAGCTCTGCACACTCCGCCAACTGACAGAGCCAGTCGCGGTCGGGTTGATATAGTCATCCCGCTGTCCTGCGGTCATCTGATAAAGGTGGTCCATCATCTAAGCATCCTCCCAATTATCCATTGTTTCCGTATATCGCGGGCCCTGATACGGGTCGAGGGGCTGGGTGACCCGTACCTCCCCATCCTCAAAGATCATCAGCTCCTTCTTAAGGTCGATGATAGCGTAATTCTCAAAAGCCCAATCAATGTCGAGTAAGGCAGGATAGGGATCCTTGTCGCCCATGATATCAATAACCTCAAAATCGGTGTATGTCTTCACCCCCGCAACGTCGACCTCGACACCCTCGAGCTGGCCGATTGGAAAAATGCAATACTGGTTCGCCATCCTGAGTTGGATTGGTGAGTAGGCTAGCCGTGGCCTTCCAAGAGCCTCCCATGTCTTTCGTGGCAGTATGTTGACGTCGGACCCCAAGTCCAACATGGTGTCGCTGATTTGGAACCCTGCGACCTGCGTGTTAAGCCGGAATTCTTTGCCTGTTCGTTGCTTGTTCCGCTTGACACGTTGCACGTATTGAGGGCTAGCGTCCGCCGGATCTCTGGGTTCTGTGCGCCCCTGCAGTGCTCCGTCCAAAGCATGCTTGAGCTGCTGCCGCAGTGCAGCATTATCAACAATCCTGAGGAATAGCCGGAGCCAATCCTCGACCACAGTACCTGCGACGTTCTACGCACCAGATTCCGGCAGCATGGGATCCTCCAAACCTCCCTCGTTCCGCAACTGGGCGAATGCCTCAACTGCCTCCTGGAAATACTTCTTCTGGACTTCGGGCCTGATCAACTTCTTCGGGGATGCCGGCCGAACCACTCGCGCTGGCTCCTTCTCGTGGGCATCCTCACCAGTCTTCTTTCCGCCCCTCGTTACTATCGCGACGTTCTGCATGTCGGGGGTTGCGGTGCTGCGCGGTTCTGAGTTTATTAGATTCGCTCCCCTCTGCCTCGCCCGTTCTTCCCACTTCTTAATGAGCTCCGGACAGTCTTCTGTAGCGTGGGCGTTGACCCGGCACTGGGAACACCAGGGTCGTCGCGGAAGGGGACATTCTCGAGCCATGTGACCCTCCTAGTCACAGTTGTAGCATTTTACCGGACCGCGTCCACCTGTGCGGACTCCCCGCATGCCTCCGCCTCTTCCTCTTGGAGCCTCGTTCACCCTGTAGGAGGGACGGTCCAGGTGGTCCGCAAGTGCGTCGAGAGCCCTGCACTGCTCAGTATTGTGAGTCGTGGACACACAGAATTCACAGTATACATTATTCGGGACCGTGGAGTACTTCTGTAATATCGAGCACATCCGAGGAGGATGCCCCATCGTCCGGCAAATCTCACAGTACTCTGTGGTGGAGGACCCCGGTTGCAGTGGGAACCCCGCAAAGGTCTGTTGCGGCTGGTAGACTCCCTGCGGGTTCATCCCCGCACCACCCCCTGGTGGTGGACCCCCCTGGATTGCTGCGACCGAGGGTCCTGCTCCTGTGCCGCGCAACCGAGGACATTCGGTTGCGACGTGGCCCTCGACCAGGCAATGTGTACACCAAACATTCGGTCGCGCTGGTCTCACCGGCTGAAGTTCCTTGAGATTTTCGGTCAAGCTGGCGATCTGGTGTTGCAACCCTACCAAAGAAGGGTCTTGCGGGGCCACCACCCCCCGATATTCCTGGGGGTAGCCCGCCATGGCTTCAATCTTCATGGCCTGCTCCAAAGCGTCCTGCAGATTATCAATCTTCTGCTGAGTAAGAGGGGTTTGTGTCAAGGGGAGCAGAGCCTTGATGAACCAGTCCCTCTGGTGGTTTGGATCGATCGGGTAGCTGAGTTTCCCGATCGCGTCCTTGAATCGCCGCATCAACTCCCACGCGGTCTCACCTTCCTTCTGCTTAATTTCCCACAGCTCTGACAGGCCCTGCTGGTCTGTCTAGGGGAGCTTGAATTCGCGGACAAAATCCCGCTTCACGTCCGCAATTACGGGGTTAGGATGCGCTTCGGACCACTTGATAAACCATCGCAGAGCCCTCTCTCTGAGCGTGGTTTGGAATTCTATTAACTTCCCTGCATCTGGCGTCTGGCGAGCCCTCCAGATGGCTTCACACAGGTACCAGTGTTGTTCTACATCATCATTGCCCCGGCCAGAGAACTCTGGATACCGGGTGAAAGATCCAGCCATGTGTACTTGCGGAGAATTGACCAGGATAAAGCCTCCCGATCCTGGTTGCGCAACGGTTCCACTAGGAAAAATACCACTACTAGTAACGTTGTTGTTACCGGACGTTACTGACACTGATGCACTATTGTAAGACCGACTCAATGCTTGTAACTGAATAAAAATATTACTTAAAGGTTGATACAGTACCAGGGGAAGGTCGGGATCCTGGCCATGCAGAAGGTGAGAGGTAGGGCTGCCTGGAGGGGTGGGTGTCGTCTGATCTTGAAACATGTGTTGCATCACGTCGTGCCATTCATCATCGGAACTTTCTTCGGGCTGCATCTTTCCGTTACCTTCGCTAGTCACGATCTCTCTTTCTCGCGTCGCTGGGCTCCCATGCACCCACTGCACTTCCACTGCTATCCCGTCTTCTTTCCGGGTATCCAAACCCATAACTCCCGTCCTCTGAGGCGCCTCCTTCTAATTTTTCCTCTCGATCTCTCTTCTCTTCAAATCTCTCATTACCCTTCTTCGCCACCTATCGGCGATCTGTGCCCGCCGATGTGGACGTAGCTCCCGCAACCTGCATGCGGCCTCAACATCCATTCCCCACTCCCCACTCTCACAGTCTACACAGCATCGGTCCCCTCAACCCTTCCCCCAGTACGGGAGGTTTACGCTTCCATACTCGTTTTGTGGAATTCAATCAACCCTTCATCCACCATCAGGGCTTTGATCCACAGCGGAATCTCTTTCAACAGCTTCCCTCTCAGCCCTGAGTGGAAAACAGCCTTGGCCTTCGAGAAGGATTGGTAGCACTCAGCAGCAAACTCCACAGCGTATCCTTCCAACGTGGTCCTTACCCAAAAATCCACTGCGCGGGTTAGTTCAGTGTCTACCCGATGCAGTGCCACCAGGTCTTCGTGCGCCCACCTGCGGTTTATCTTCCGCAAGCCTTCTTGGGGCAGCGTCGCTCGTAACCTCCGCAACCAATTGTAAAGGTCCGTAGGGAACCTTCCCCAGAAAATTTCGTACGTATCACTGGCTGCGTCGGAGAAAAGAACAAGCTCCTTGATCGCCGCCTCCTTTTTCTTGGTCAGCTCTGCTTGCTGAGCAATGAACTGGTCAAGATGATCATCCCACCATCGCCGTATTGCTCCTTCAAAAATCCTCGATACCATGATCTAGATCCCCTCAGAACATGCAGGTCCCGGCAACAGAACCATTTGTTGGCGAGAAATCAGGTCTCGCGGACAAGACCCAGGTTCAAGAGTTGTGGCCAACAAAGGGGTCCGGTGTAGTCTAGGAACACGCCGGCATTTTCACCCTGCTCTGGAGAGCAGTGCGTCTCACCCGAGGCGTGCCGCAACCACATGCAGAAGGGGATGAGATCAATGGCAAGGAACAAACCCACAACTAATGAAGGACAGTGCATCCATTACATATACAGAGTTATATACGCAAGATCACTTAATAAGCATTCAGACAATTGCAAATAAAATTTTAAACCAGCATAAACACATTACAAGCACATGAACATCTTATTGAGACAACAACCTTCCATTGTATTAATCTCTTGGCCAAACACATGATTACATGGCATTCTCACTGATAGCTTACAAATCTGATACAGATGGATTTTGGAACAGAAAGGCAGAGTAGAGAAGATAAGGAACCATAGGAGGGACATGCATGATTCCTCCGCAGCTGCTCTGTGCGTCTTTCCCTGTCTCGAGCCTCGCAACCTCTTCAGCATTTTTCTTTGTTTCAGCCGGGTGACTGTTATTTATTCACCCGCTCTTGCGACTATCAGCTCCTCTGTGGCTTTACTTGACTATCTAGCTTCTCTCCTGTGCTCATTGTGTTCACTTCACAATGTACCAAATTCCCTTCATGTTGCCCTTGTCTTTGTTCTATCTCCCATTATTGAACCTTCGCCACCCTGGTAGCTCACTTAACTTCGCGTTCGTAGCGCGGTCGCGGTTGCCATGTGTATTCATACCGCAACTCAAAAAGGGTCAAAATTCAAAATGTCTTAGCTAAGATTTCAAAACTAAACAAAAACAAGGGCCCCAACACTTCTTCATCATTCTTCCATTCCTCCCTTGCTTCGGTTATCTAATCTAGTTGGATAATAGAAGTGGCACGACTAAATGCTTCCACATCCTCATCCTTTCTTGAGAGTGCATCTGCAACAACATTTAGCTTCCCTTTTTTGTAGATGATTTCAAAGTCCAGCATTTTTGTGACCCATTTTTGCTACTCTTCTGAAGATAGTCTTTGTTCCAAAGAGTATTTAAGACTATCATAATCAATTTTTACCTTGAAGTGTCTTCCCATTAGTGTTATATCATCATTTCTCACCTTCATATGATTCATGATTACTTTTATGGCTTTGGGCACCCATTCCTACAGACTTGGACAAATTCACTAAAAAACAGTGTAAAAATCCCCATAAGCGATTATGCCCATACTTTTCCGCGTGTATACGCGAGTCTAGCTGAAATTTTCCGTGTATGCCATTAAAATCATTAAAAAATATATAAAAATTCCCTATTTTCGGGCTGGGTTGATGGTTACTCTGGTAGTTCAACCACCCCAGCACGTGGCCAACTATTTCCAACTGTTGAAACTACTTGGAGGGAGTATAAAAGCCCCTCATGTGCATGGCCTAAGGGAGAGAGAGAATTATTGATATTATACTCTGTTGGTATTCCCTATCCAACTCTGAATTCCCGTGCCTCCTGCACTTCCCAGTTCATTACAAGAAACCTTTTTTTCTTGGAGATGCTCATTCCTTTATATGTCATCTCGTATGCACCAGTTCGGAAGGAATCTTAGTGAGGCAAGGGTGGGACGGATCCGGACGACGGTCTGCTCGAAGATCGTGGAAGGATTCAGGTGATCTCTCCACTCGTTATTTCTGTACATGCTATTTATAATACAGAAGTACCATCTTGTTCCCAAAATATATGTGTTAGTGTCTAC
This sequence comes from Pinus albicaulis, assembly GCA_034641835.2. Taxonomy (NCBI): domain Eukaryota; kingdom Viridiplantae; phylum Streptophyta; class Pinopsida; order Pinales; family Pinaceae; genus Pinus; species Pinus albicaulis. The sequence continues at coordinate 460,310,185 of CM076570.1, read as the reverse complement.
TTACATATATGAGAAAATTGTTATTTAAGCATTCATTATGGTTTATTTAATGTTTTATATGGATTTCACTAACATTTAGAGTAGATATATGCTGTACAACCAGTTCTTCGTGCTTGTTTCTTCTTGTCTTTCAGGTTAAGAAGGAAGGACGGTTGCTGGGGGTTTGGACCCCGCGGGATCTGCTTCAACCGTAGGACCTACGGGTAACTTTCTCGATCTACTCTATTTAGTTTTTCATGAACATGTATGGTTGTGTGAGTCCTTCTTAAGTAGCATGCCCCTGCTCTGTGGAGGTTGTAACCCAACGAACCTCTAGGGTGATTTTCCCCGAAACAGAACTGGCGACTCCGCTGGGGATCACATTATTGTGACTCCCCTGTTGGGTGGTTTCAGCTGTTTGATAGGTTGCCGACAGTTTTAACTTTCATTTGTAGTCCAGTTTACTTTTTCTCAGTCAGTCTGAAGTCCTGGTTTCTTATCCAGGCTTGATCCTTTTTGTTTTTTCATTATTTACCTTTGTATATGCGCTTTTTTCTACGCACAGTCGCGTATACATGCAAGTTTGTCTAAAGGGAGTTGCGTATACGCGAGTTTCCTTTAGCACAGTCGCATATGCACGCTTGTTGCTAAACTGTGAAGTAGCGTATACCTAGGCAGATTTTGAATTTTTGGATTTCTTGACTTTTGGGTCCTTTCTGGCTGTGGAGACATGTTTCTACAGTGTCTTTGCACTCTCTGGATTGTGAAGAAGGTGGTCTTTTTTCTTTTCTCTCTTTCTTTTGATTGAAAACTAGTCTTTTTGGCAAAGTGTTTTTTCTGGTGCTGGCACTTCTGGTTTGAGTACCAAGATAGCTTTCTGAGCATTCTTGGCTGTTCTGCTTTATCAGAACAGAGAGCTCTTGCTCATTTACTCTTTCCTGTATTTGTGTTTTGCTTGGCACTATGATTTTTGCTCATTTCTTGATTGGTTTTCTTGAGTTCAATAGGCTAGGTCTTGTTGCAACTTTTGAAGAGTTTTTCTTGCTTCTTCGAAGTTTTTGTTTGCGGCAAGTTTATACTATTCTTCTAGGCTGAGTGGCTGAGTTTTCTTGTCTTCTTTTGCTCTTATTGATCTTGCTACTAGTTAGCTTTATAAGGTTTGGAGCATTGTTGAAGTTTGTGCTTGAAATTCAGTCTTGTTTGGTTTGGATTTTGATAGTTTTTCTTGGTCTTTTCGAGCTCTTTCTTTTTAAAACTAAAAAGCTCAAAAAACATTTTCTTTGCTTTTTGTTTTTGCACTTCAAAGGCTTAAAAAACATTTTGTCTTGTTATTTTCTTTTGTTGTTGCATTTTTGTTTTTGTTTCTTTGTATCTTTTGAAGCTTTTGTGAAGTTTCTTGCTTTTGGTTTTTGGCTTGATAATTGGAAGGGAGTTGTCATTCATTTCTTCTTCTTATTTTTTAAGCATTTTGGTGTCTTCATATTAAGAGTTCTTGATTTCAGGAACTAACTTTCTGGACAACCAAGAAGAGTTAAAACTGAAGGACTTTTTGGGAAATTTCACTCTGCTTTAGGAGATTTGCATCTTAGGATTTGCATGCTTGTAGTGATTTGAATTAGGTGCATTTAAACATTTAGTCAATTTCATAGTTTTTGTGAGTGTGAGTGTGCTATCTGAAAAGAAAAATACAATTTTTAATCTCGTAGAACTCGTGTAGAGATTGATTTTCATCGAAAGACAATAACTGCATTTGCATGTAGTTAAGTTTTTATTAATTTCTTTCTGCGTCAAAAACATCATAAGTTTCATCTCCATATCCTGGTGACTTAACATAACAGCCCATTAAAATAAGCGATATAATTTAAAATCAACTAACAAGTTTTCTAAGTGTCATACACCAACTAGCTAGGTTGTAGGGCCTTGGATTAGGTGAGTGGAGAGTTAAATCTCCAAGGCCACTCAAACAAAACATAGAAGTTGATTAATTGAGCGAAATCCAACTCCGTTAGGTGGACCGGGAAAGCTCTCCTCCAGAGAGTCAAGCGCGAGGGGAAGTGAAGGCTGAGAAGAGGGATACCCCCTCTCTGATTAGCTAAATTTGACCTCAAGACCGTTTCGCTTGGCTTCAGACATGGATTGGTGCCCATAGATGCCACTCCTAGGTTCCACACAAGTGACTGCGGGGGGGAATACCCGTGGTACCTGAGGCAGACGTCGCATCACTTTCAGCAGTACTTCTGGGGGGTGCCCTTGCGAAGCTTGGGTGCTTGAGCCGGCAAAGGCTGTCGTTAGGAGGTCGGCATAACTATTTCTGTTACCTTCGCTAGTTGTTCTGGGCCCTAATCATCCCAGACTGCTTTCGGGAGGTCCTATATTTCACTTTCCTGTATTTTGGTGTCCGGTCCTCATCACCCAGAGCGAAAATACTTGGAGGCTGTTTGCTTGATTGTATCTCAGGGATTTTTCTTATAGTGAGTGCTCTTTACTCCTAGCTTGCCTAGCTTTTCACTTTTTTGAGTCTAATTTAAAATTTATAAAAGTGGCTGATCAAGCGCCTCGTCGATCGAGGAGAATCCGGGGGTTATCTCCCGAGAGTCCAGAGCCTTCTGCAAGAAGGCGTAGGAGTGATTTAGCAGGTGGCTACCACCCTGTGGCATCTGACGCAGTGGAGAGAGATCCTCCACAAAGGTCTGAAGGTTTCATAGCTGATTCTGGTGTCGGTTCCGAGAGGAGCGTTCCGCTCACCTCATGAGTTTTATTTCCTCAGGAAGAAGATTTTAAAATTGAAGAAGTACCTGAACCTCCTTCGTCAGGTCCATATCCTCTTCCTCCTGATTATCCATTCATTGTTCAGTACATCAGACCTGAGTCTGAGAGACCGGAAGATCTTCCGTATCATTCATATCTTTCGATGGCCACGAATGGGAATGCGGCTTCTGCAGTGAGTGCTGCAGGAATTCAGACCCCTGCTTCTGTTGAAGGAGGGGGCACTATTGCTTTATCTTCGATTGCTTCTAGTGCTGCTGTGTTTGGCTCTGGTTTCACCCAAGCACATGCTTCTCATTCTGGTCCCTTCTATTCAGGGATGCCCTCTAGTGGGAATCCCTCTTTTTCCTTTTCCGCTGCTACAGCTGGATCTACACCTATGTCTTCTATGGCTAGTGGATCAAATTCTTTTCAGGGTTTCCCCTTTGGAACTGGGCACATTCCTAGTTCCAATCCTTCTTCAGGGTCCTTTCCATTTACGTCCCAGACCCGGAGTTTCAACCCTTGGTTTGGGGGGCAAAGTTCGACTACTTTTACAGGGTGGAATCCTGTGTTTACTACAGCGGGGGCAGGGAATCAGTTTTACGCAGGTCATCAAGGGAACACTTCTTTCCCTTCGTCGAGTGCTTACCAGACCTTTTCTCCTCTTTCTAATGCCTGGAACCCCTATCAGGGGCTCTCCTCTTCATTCCATACTTCAGCAGGGGGAATTGGTCTGGGCTTGGGTAACTCTGCGTTGGGAGGAGGTTCTTCTCCTTTTTCTACGAGTCCTTTCTGGCAACCTGGTGCCTTATCAAATCCAGGCTATTCTTTTCAGAATGTTGGGAATCCATCCCATCAAGGATGGAATCCTCAGGCTCCGCCTCGCTTACCTTTTCTAGCAAAGTTAAACTTGCCAGATCTGTCGAAGTTGACTAATGATCCAATTCGTTATAGTCCGGGGTGGCCTCCAAACCCGACCAAACTTCCTTCAGACATTCCAAAGTTTGAAGGTAAGAATGGAGAGGATTCGGCTGACCACATCACCACGTTCCACTTATGGTGTTCTTCAAACTCCCTGATCGATGATTCGATTAGGTTGAGATTATTTCAACGCACCCTAACTGGAAACGCTGCCAAATGGTATATTGAGCTAACTGGGGGCAGTTTTGCTACATTTGGAGAACTGGCCGTCACATTTCTAAACCATTTTCAGTTTCCTGTCCGATATGAGACTAGGACAGAACTCTTGGCTAATTTTAAGCAGGACGAAGCAACTCACATTTCTGATCACATTCAGGAATGGAGGAGAAGGAAGAGGCTTATTAAAGCTCATATTCCAGGAGAATTCCTTCTCGAATGGTTTCTCAAATCCCTGCAGTCAGATATTTCGAAAGATGTATCCCTATCTGGGGTATTTTCTGAGGAGCAGGCCATTTTTAGGGCCCAGCAGCTGGAACTGATCTATTCTCAGTCTGGGGTCCTTTATAAATATTTGCCCAATGCTCCTCGCTCCAAATTAGATTTATCGAAAACTAAGCCCGGTCCTCATGGTGATGGGCTTGTCGGATCGATCAATAGTGGTGCAGCCAGCCTGCTTACTCAATTGCAGCAGTTGTCTTTGCAATCTGCTCCTTCTAGTCAGGCTGTGCCTGCCGAGTCATCGCCTTCCCAGTATTTGTCCATAAATGCTGTCCAAGCTTCTAATCCCAAAGGAAATCAACAATCCGATGGGAAGAAGAAGGGACGAAATAACAAGAAGAAGGGCAAGAACGGGAAGGGTAATGCAAATAAAACCAACGAGCGTGTTGGTGAGGGTCCAAAGGAGAAGAAGAAAGTGAAGTTTCCATGCAAGCTATGTGCTGGAGACCATCTTACGCACCTTTGCCCTAAAATTTAGGATGCTCAGCGCTTGCTAGCTCAGCAGGGTTCTTCTAGTTCCCAGGCTGTGTTAACAAACCCTTTTCCCCAAGGGCAGCAATTAGTTGTTGGCGCGAACCAAAATCCTGGGGCTTCCTCTGGGGGCACCCATGAAGGGGAAATTCCATCGAACATTTTCATGATGAGTGCTCACGCGGATATCGCTACGAGATCCCGTGATTATGGTGGAGAAGAGTCTTCAAAAGCTAAGGAAGTTCCTGATGCTACTGAGCCGCTTCACATTATGAAGCCTACTGTTGAGTCTATGCCTCGGATGCCTAAAGCATCTTCTAAGCGATCAACGATTAATCCAAATGCTAGGGCTGCCCAGAACTACTCGATTGTGGAAGATCTGGCACAGAGTCCTTGTGCTATGTCAGCTTTAGAGGTACTCCAGTCTTGTCCGGCTCAGCGCAGTGCTTTGCTCACTGCCATTGGGGCTATTGATCCAAAAAATTCTCTTCTGATTACTTTTGATATGACTAATTTTAAGAAGAGACTTCCTCATCACATGGCTTTTCATATTAAATCGTCGTATTGGAAGTGCAATATCTTTCGAACGGTTGTTGATGAGGGTGCTTCCACATGCGTGATGTCTCTCGCATGCTGGAAGACACTTGGATCTCCCAAAGCTATTCCATCTAGCACTGTTCTTACTACGTTCGATGGTCATTCTCACAGACCCCATGGTATTGTCCCAGCTTTGCCCATCTGTGTTGGGGGCAAAACTGTCAATATAGAGGTTGAGGTAGTGGATGCAAGCTTGGACTACAACCTTCTGTTGGGGAGGAATTGGATTTATGAGATGGATTCCATTGCATCCTCATTATTTTGAATTATATGTTTCCCCCACGAAGGGAGGATTGTTACAGTGGATCAACTGGACTGTCCTCCTGTAGACCCGAATGCGTCTACTGACTCATCTATCCCTAAGTTGGATAATACTAAAGCGCCTGTTGAGAATTTAGGAGTTGGAATGTATTCTTCCTTGATGGGTACTTTTGATATTCCTCCTCCTACGGTTCATATTAATGCTATTTCATCCTCCAAGGTTCCTCTCCGAAGAGAGTTCTTTAGAGCTCATTATTTTTTGGACCCTTGGACCTTACCTTCCCCTACTGCCACATTAGCGGAAGGTCAAGTGGGTGGAATGGAATTTCCTATTTCTGTAGTTGAGATTGCGTATCAGTCTATTGTTGACTCTGCAGAAACCATCCCAGCTCCTCTTTCACGGGAAGAGTTGGATGGTGATGTGGCTCCCGCTTGGACGCTTAGTTCTTCTTCGGCCCAGGATTGGCTTGATACCACTCTTCCATCTGAAGAGGCCATCCTGGAAGCCATGACAGGTATAGATAGACCGTGGGATGATTTGCATCATCGGTCTTACTTCTTACCTGATTTGAGCGAAGTTGAAACAAGTTTTCTGAGTCCTCCATCTCCTGGTCCTGTTCACCCAGTCTTGAACCCTTTGGCACCAAAACAGGTTTATGCTGAAGGGAACATGGCTGTGATTTCTCCTACTATCCCGGTGAACATTTCCAAGGATCCCAATATTATTGAGAATGTCTTCATTGGAGCCGAATGTTCCCGTGAAGAGGTTCAAATTTACATCGAGCTCTTTAAAGAGTATAGGGATGTATTCGCTTGGTCTTATGAGGAAATGCCTGGAATAGACCCATCTATTGTCCAGCATGAGATCAAGACGTACGAAAACGCTAAGCTGGTAAGGCAAAAACTTCGTCCGGTCAATCCTAGGAAGGCAGCAGCTATCAAAGCTGAAGTTGAAAAGCTGCTTAAGGCGGGATTCATTTTCCCTGTTCCTTTGACTGAATGGGTTTCAAACCCCGTTCCCGTAGATAAAAAGCAAGGAACAATTTGAGTGTGCATCGATTTCAGAGACCTAAATAAAGCGTGTCCTAAAGATAATTACCCCACACCATTCATCGATCAGATCATTGACGAGTGTGCCGGTAATGAGATTTTCTCCTTCATGGACGGTTTCTCCGGATATAATCAAATTACTATCCGTCCTGAAGATCAACATAAGACTGCCTTTATTTGTCCCTGGGGTACGTTTGCATACAAGAAGATTCCTTTTGGTCTTAAAAATGCTGGGGCTACCTTTCAGCGGGCCATGTCTTACGCCTTCCACGACATCAAGAAGATTATCGAGGCATACTTAGATGATCTAGCTGCTCATTCTCGAAAGAGGATGGATCATCCTGGTCACCTTCGGCAAATATTTGAAAGATGTCGTTTTTATAAGATTCGATTGACTCCAAACAAGTGCGTTTTCACGGTTACATTCGGTTGGCTATTGGGATTCATTGTGTCTAGGGAAGGGATAAGGGTAGATCCATTCAAGGTTGAGGCAATACTTCAGTTGCCTCCCCCGTCCTCAATTCGTCAGCTTAAAATTCTTCAAGGGAAGTCTAATTTTCTTCGGAGATTTATCGTCAATTATGCTGAAGTCACAAAGGGATTTATGAGACTGTTGAAGAAAGGAGTTCCTTTTCTTTGGGATGACTACGCTCAACGCTCATTCGATGCTTTGAAAAAAGCATTGACCTCTGCTCCTTTATTGAGTCCACCTAATTATAGCAGAGATTTCCTTTTGTATCTGGCAGCAGCAGAATCTACCATCGGTATGGTTCTAGTTCAGGAGGATGATGCTCTTGCAGAGCATGTTATTTACTACCTTAGTCGAGGACTGGTAGGACCTGAACTCCAATACACTCCGATAGAAAAGTTAGATTTAGCAGCAGTTCATGCTGTGCAGCGACTCCGGCATTACATTATTCTTCACAAAACTTATGTTTTGGCAGCTGCCAATCCATTTCAGTTTGTCCTCAGCAGGCGAGTGATTGGGGGCAAATACAATAGATGGATTGTGATTTTACAGGAATTTGATCTTGAGTTCATGTCTGCCAAATCTAAGAAATCATTAGTTTTTGCGGAATTGATCTCCGAGTTTCCCTGTGGGGAAGAGATGATCTATGATGAGTCCTTTCCGGACGAACACTTGTTTCTTATATCTTCACAGGATCCTTGGTACGGGGATATCATTGTGTATCTCCAGACTGCGAAGTTTCCCTCTACTTTTTCGAAAGATGAGCGTCGTCAACTGCGTCACTTGGCCAAGAATTATTTGATTATTGGTGATGATTTGTACCGTCGAGGGGTTGATTCAATCCTAAGACGCTGCTTAACTATCGAAGAAGCTAAGGCTGTGCTCAATGATTCTCATAGTGGAGCTTGTGGGGGTCATTTATCTGGGCTTGCTACAGCCCAAAAGATTTTGCGTGCTGGATACTTTTGGCCCTCGATTTTCAAAGATTATATTGAATCGGTCAAAAAGTGTCATCCGTGTCAGGTTTATACTCGAAAAATGCGCACTCATCCAGCTCCGCTTTTTCCAGTCGTTACTGTCGGTCCCTTTACAAAGTGGGGTATTGATTATACTAATTGTAACCTGCCTTCGGCTAAAGGTCACAAGTACATTATCATAGCAGTAGACTACTTTACGAAGTGGGTCGAGGCTATGCCTACTTTTGGGAATGATGGTGAGACTGCAGCTCTTTTCCTTTTCAACCAGGTTATCGCTCGTTTTGGTATTCCTAGAGAGATTGTCACTGATCATGGCAGTCATTTTCAAAATAGTATGATGGCTGAGTTGGCTCTCAAATTGGGTTTCCGGCAGGAGCATTCATCTCCGTATTATCCTCAAGCCAATGGGCAAGTGGAAGCAGTGAATAAATCCTTGAAGACAATTCTTCAAAGGACAATTGATAAAGCTAGATCCAACTGGCATATTATGCTATATCCTGCACTTTGGGCATACAGGACGTCAGTGAAAACTGCAACTGGCTTTACTCCGTTTCAGCTAGTGCACGGGGTAGAATCCGTATTTCCTATTGAATGCGAGATTCCTTCTCTTAAGTTAGCTTTTGAACTTCTTCCTAACACTTCTAGTCTGGCAGAACGACTTCTTCATCTAGAACATCTCGATGAGCAGCGTCGAGATGCCGCCACGATGAATGAAGCGCATAAAAATCGAGTAAAAGTTCAGTACGATAAGGCGGTCAAGCCTAGGGTTTTTTCGGAAGGTGACCTTGTTTTGGTCTATGCCCAAGAAAAAGATGCCCTGGGGGCAGGGAAGTTTAAGTCTATGTGGTATGGCCCCTATATCGTTAAAAAAGTCCTTAAGAAAGGAGCGTATACCTTGGTTGATTTCGAAGGGAACGAGTTGCCGGAGCCCCGAAATGGGCTCTATTTGAAGAAGTATTATGCCTAGGCTTTGGCCTGGCATGTTGTTTTTGTATATAGTAGTTGTTTTCTTTGTACATATCTGATTGATTTTCGATCTTTGATGAGTTGGTGATGTTTTTGATCTACTTTGGCAGGTTGTGTTGGATGTCATGAGTCATTTTGGTTTCGCCGATGGTGCTAGTAGACACACCCGGAACTTAGCTTCCACGGCTTGGGTGCTTCATTATCCATCCGGTCAGCTGTTAGTATCAAGAGGAGTCTGCATTGGTCCTGCTTCCAATAATATAGCAGAATACACTGCAGTTGTTCATCTACTCTCGGAGGCAATATCTTTGGGTGTTGATTCGTTGGTAGTTTTCTTGGACTCCCAGCTGGTGGTGTCGCAGTTGAACAACACTTATCGGGTACGAGATCCATTTTTATTACGATTGTTCTTGAGAGTACGTTTGTTACAAAGGTCATTTCAATTTTTAACTTTCATTCATATTCCTCGAGCTGACAATTGGTTTGCTGACTCATTAGCTAATCAAGCATTAGATTGGCATATTAATCATTCCATACAATAAATTTTTAATCATCAAAAATATCATACATTTTGATACATTTATCACATCACATCAAATATCGCTGTATATATATCATCAGAGTGTTCAAAAACTTTACAAAATTTGGATCCATAAGGTCATACAAAACTTGGGTTTCTACCCCGATCATGTTCAGTCTCAAAAAAGAATATACAGTCATCTAATACATAATATCTGTCTGCTCCTGAGGTCCCTGCCCAGAAGTCGTGTTCCTATAGAACGTGACTGCGGTGGCAACTCGGCGGAATAATCTAACCCAGTCTCGGGGCACTCCTACCACCCATCTCTGGATGGCTTCCGATAGGTCCTCCATGGCAGCCATAGGTATTTGGCGGGTTAGTCCCTCCAAGTTCCTCTGCACGGCCTGGAGAGTCCTGTCTGAATCCACAGTATCTGCTTCGCCCCTGCGGCGCTTGTGGCGCGGGAGACCCTCAGGTCGAACTGGTCCAACATCTGAATCATAATCATTTTAAATTTTCAGTCATTATGAATGCAATCAAAAAACATGTTTGTTTTTCATTTTTTCATACATATTTGAAAAAATCCAAAAAAATTATATAAGTCAAATTTTTTTGTAAAACTTACCAACTGTGCCCCATGCTGTGCCTGGTGGAAGAACTAGATCTGGATCTCCATGAAAGTCCATCCCGGCATAGGGATAGTCGTCCACCGCGATGATTTGTTCTCCCCACCAACAGAAGAACTCATCGTCCCATGTGGTCCGGGGTACTTCACTACCCCCCAATCTCTTCATCATGTCCGCCCAACGGGAAATTCTTGGGTCCCGTGGGCTACTGATGGTAGAGATAACTCTGGGTCTCAATGTTGGTATCTTCTCAAAGAAGAATGTTGTCAAAATTGTACCGTAGCCAAAGTGTTTGGTCTTTGCTTGGCGGATTGAGGTCAACTGTTGTTTCATGTTCAGTAAAAGGGTTGTGCACCAATCATACACATGAGTCAAACATTCTACTTCTATGCTCATTTGCGTCCTGGACGCCTGATGTAGAGAGGTAGATCCTACCACTCTGCCAATGGTGAAAAGGAGGATTTTCATGTGCAAATCCCGTAAATCTTTAATTGCAATCTGCGTTCCAACCTTTTTGGAACCCTCTACGCAATACACGTGGACATAGTCTTCCATGGTTAGCCCTCCCAGGGGCTTCCTGTGCAAGTCTACTGGTTCTCCCCTCCGGGAGAGTCCAGTAATAAAGTATATGTCTTCCACTTCAATGCGTA